>CM019175.2:1729542-1810892 GCA_009739505.2 Apolygus lucorum
ATTCAGGGCGAATTATAAATTTCTTATCCCATCAACCATTTCAATATAAATTCAATACTGCCAAAAACCTATTTAAAAGAAGATTAGATTTTGCTGACCCCCAATTTCACAACAGAATCATTGAAGACACAAAAATAGTATTACTTGCAAACCAATATCCCATCAAACTTATTAAAAATTGATTTACCAAACAATCAACCGAAATAGAACCCAAAACCACTCATCTCAACCTAGTCCAACAACCAGCAATGTCGTACCCACAACTAGTACAACTACAGCAACTTCAAATCTCTCTTATGCTTCACTCAGATATATAGGGCCAGTTTCAGACAAAATAAAGAAAAAAATCAACTCTTACAGCAAAAATATAAAAATAGCATTTTACAACAACAATAAGAATAAAAATAAACAAGTTTTTTCCAAATTAAAAGACCCATTGAAGAAATCAGAAATCAGTGATGTTGTGTATGAAATTAAATGCCAAGATTGCAATGCCCACTACTATGGAGAAACCAGACAACTAGCAATAGACAGAATGAAAGGCCACAATTTAGATAACAACAAAGCCCTAAATAAAAATAGCCAAGACCCTGAAAACGATAAATACGCCACTGCCCTAGCAAAACACATAGCCATAACCAAACACAACCCAATAGTGAATAACTGCAAAATTTGTTGTATTGAACCAAACTTTGAAAAACGGAAGATAAAAGAGATAGCATACATGATCAGAAATGAAAACAAAAGCATAAATTACAAAAGAGATGTAAAAGGCCTTTCCAGTGTTTATTCAAATCTACTAAAATAGTTACCAAAATTATTGGGTGGATTGGACTATACCTCATATTGTTCACAAATGAGGTATGGTCTAATCTTTCCACTAATCTCCCCCTTTTTTTTTTTTTTTTTTTTTTTTTTTTTTAGTAGTAATCTTTTATCTATAACCTAACTTCCTTTTAAAAAAATAAAAAATAATAAATTTCAATTCATTCCACATCAAAAACCTTCCCTCCAAAATGGTCCACCACAACCACCTAGATACTACCTGATAAGCCCCTCCCCTCTCCATAAGTTCGTTTTTCCGTTACAACCTCCCCCACCCCCCCCGCCCTGATTGGAATGTTGGAAACTTCTCCCCAATCTACTGCCATCATTGCTTGAGGCAGGAAGTTGTTTGCCACAGTTTTAAAAACGTAATACAGTTTAAAACTAATATTATTGCTAATAAGTGATGTGTATTTACTCCATCTCACAAAATGTAAGTAACTTAAGATTTACTACCTTTACTACCTTTTAAGATCCGTTTTTTAGCCACCAATTTGTCACCTACTCCTTTACTGAATGTCTTCCTGTATTATTTTTGTAGATTCGCATGATTAGGACCCTGATCCAGGGTCGAAACGTCGCGATTGAATAAAAGCAAATGAAACCAACAAGTCTAGAAAGGTCAATTACCCACCCCGTCATTATATATTTCAATATAAACCCTTAAATTTTCGTAGGGAGCGAACGGTTTGTCCTACAGAGCTCCGCGTGGTCTCAAAAAATTCTAAAAATTCTATAGAATCTTAAATTGAAGGAAAAACAATACCTTTATATCGAAATTTTTTGAGTTAGGGCGTTTTCAAAATTTCAAAATTGATTTTGGAACCCTTAGAAGTGACCTACATCAACCAAAATCTTCGGGGCACAACTAGACCCCAAATGGAGCCTACATACCAAATTTCATCAAAATCGGTCAATGCTAAGTGGCAAAAGTGCCGCGTACGGCGGACGGACGGCCAAATTTTTATTCGATTTTTGGATTCTACGTACCTTGAAACGTAAACCATCAAATTTTGAGGGGGTGTTAAAATTTCTTTTTTCTTGGTCGATTCCAAAGGTTCATTATTGAAAATAATAAACCAAAATATTAAACCATTGTGTAATAATTTGCAGCGTTTTATGTATAATATACATAACACCACATCATCTATATTATAGATGATGTGGAAATTTCTTATTAAATAAATTGCAGTAATATCGTTTATAATTCTCGAGTTAGGTGGCTTCTCGGTCCCCAGATGTACGAGTTGTCTCACAGTTAAGGAACTTCGGGTCTCTGGCCAAGGAGGTAACCTCAAGGGATTTCGACAGGCCGTCTGAGGGGAGAAACCTTACGACAAACTTCCGCTCGACGCCTCGTCAACCGAGACTCGTCAAGGGCGTCGTTTTGAGTTTTCTCAGAGGAGGGTTTTGCGCCCAGAAAAATTAGTAGTGGGATCCGAAACCCAGTAGGAGAAATCTGATCCGATCAGGTGAGTGAAAAGTGATCGAAAGGAACTCTTGGGGGAATGAGAGAGGATAGATTAGCTGAATGAATGTAATTTTGGCTTATTATTTCCAATAATGAACTTTAGGAAGTGAGACATGTAACAATATAGGTTGAATTTCCATCTGTACAACAAATGAGAAATACACCTAATTGCCCATATATGAGACAGAGGAGGGTGACGACCCTACCCCTCAAACCAGTGATTAGATTAATCAGCCGGCCTGAAGAGAATATCGATTCATATCTCTATGAGTCGGATATCCCTAAAGTCGTAGCTCCAACAAATCGGGAACAAACCAAATCGGTTTGTCCCTTATAAAAAAGTAGGATCGTCACAGACAAAATGGCTGTTAAGTGGGTAGCACGTAGCTTCCTCGTATAAATGAAGAGTTTTCTTTCAAACGGGCTCATATCCACTTGGGATTTTATGTGGGAAATTGAGAAAAACTAATTTCAGGCGAAGGAAGTTGTCCAGGGTTTACAAAAATATTCTAACCCCACTCAAAATTTGATGGTTTACGTTTCAAAATAGGTATACGTAAAATCCAACCCCCCCCCCCCCCTCCAAAAAAAAATTAATGCGATGGGATGGGTAGGTATAAGCCGTTTTGTCGGCTAACCCGATTTTGGTTTATTATTTTCAATAATGAACGTTTGGAATCGACCAAGAAAAAAAAAAATTTTAACACCCCCTCAAAATTTGATGATTTACGTTTCAAGGTACGTAGAATCCAAAAATCGAATAAAAATTTGGCCGTCCGTCCGCCGTACACGGCACTTTTGCCACTTAGCATTGACCGATTTTGATGAAATTTGGTGTGTAGGCTCCATTTGGGGTCTAGTTGTGCCCCGAAGATTTTGGTTGATGTTGGTTACGTCTAAGGGTTCCAAAATGAATTTTGAAATTTTGAAAATGCCCTAACTCAAAAAATTTTGATATAAAGGTATTGTTTTTCCTTCAATTTAAGATTCTATAGAATTTTTAGAATTTTTTGAGACCACGCGGAGCTCTGTAGGACAAACCGTTCGCTCACTACGAGAATTTAAGTGTTTATATTGAAATATATACATATATAAATCAAAACACGAGTGTGAATCGCAAAAGAGGCCTAATCTCCGTTCAAATTAGAGCTGACCGAAATGCAATCGATGGTTGGTGATTTTAATTTTTTTGTTGATTTTTCGATTTTTTTTATTTTTTTATTTTTTTTTTTTTTTTGATTTTTTTTTTCTTCTTTTCATATTGGATGGTTGGTGATTTTGTAGACGAGTGATCTATATAGAAAATAATAAACCATTGTGTAATAATTTGCAGCGTTTTCAATTATAAGCCTTTGGAATCGAGCAAGAAAAAAATTTTAACCCCTCCTCAAAATTTGATGTTTTACGTTTCAAAGTACTTAAAATCCGAAAATCCAATAAATAAATCTGTGATGAGCCATTCAGATTTCATTGAGCGGTTAAGCCTTTTCATCGAAGAGTGCTGAAATGCGGTTTGCAAGTGCCTTCTGTAGAAGTGATCGTAAGAAAGTCTGATCAGCACTGTGAACGATAAAAATAACTGCCCTGTATAACATATTAAAACTGTCTAATTCGGTACTCTTTGGAGCGCTGAAAGTTTTCCGGATTTAATAAGATAATTCGGGTAACAGTTGAGTACCTTTCCATTTTCCTGTTGAGTACCATTTGAACGATTCAAATTTAGAACAGTCTGGATATATGGTTATTGAAGTAATCTAAGCAAGTTATTCCATCTTAGTGAAGATACCAAAATGTTGTAGTTGATGACTCAAAAAAATATCCTAAAAGCTACGAGAATGTCAAAAGCTGGCGATATCAACCATTTGGAAACAATAAAATTTAGAAAAATTTAGACCCTCAGTTAGAATTTATATTGAGCTCTAGTAGCTCCATGTTTGGCAATAGCAGCCATTTGGTTAAAATGAAAACTCTTTTCATACTAGATTAAAGTCTGGGATGTAGATGGTGATAGCAGCCCTTCGGAAAAAGTTGAAAAAAACTTCGTACTAACACCCAAACTTCTAGCATATCATGAAGATACCATAATTATAATAATTATAATTATTAAAAACCTTCCTCGATTGGAAAAATGTTTTTTGAAAAGTTTAGGAACAGCATGAACGAGAAAAAAAACGCTTGCATACGAGTCTGCAACACATTGAAACATTTTCATGCTGATCTGGGAGCTCGATTTTCGACTCAGCTGATCTGGGAGCTCGATTTTCGACTCAGCTGAACTGGGAGCTCGATTTTCGACTCAGCTGATCTGGGAGCTCGATTTTCGACTCAGCTGAACTGGGAGCTCGATTTTCGACTCAGCTGATCTGGGAGCTCGATTTTCGACTCAGCTGATCTGGGAGCTCAATTTTCGACTCAGCTGATCTGGTAATATCAAACTGTAAAGTACCTACCTACCTAACAACTTCACTTCTGATGGTCATAATCATCATTGTGGCGACTTGGGACAAATTTCGTTAGCAAATTTCGTCGCAACAAATTTCGTTAGCGAATTTCGTTAGCAAATTTCGTCGCAACAAATTTCGTCGCAACAAATTTCGTGACGATTTTTTTTTTATGTGCCATATGAAAGACATGAAAATGTCAAAAACAAATAAGTTTCTAAGTTTGGAATCTGAAGGTTTAGTCTGTCGAAATCAGAAACAAAAATCTTTGTGAAATCGAGAGAAAGTAAACACAAACGGTGGATACAGCTTCCGTACAAGTACGCAACCACAAGAGACATTTTATGTCTTTGCGCCCCCTTTCCCCTTCATATAAAACCCCGTATTGTACTTTTGTTTGTGGAAATTTGATTGTGCTCGTTGATGGTTGCCATGTAATGTACGTAAACATTCATTTAAGGGGGTTCGACCACAAAAAAAAAAATTTTTTCGATTTTTGGTTTATAATTTTTTATTAAACTAGACAGTTTTGCGAACATTTAAAAAAAAATATCTCAAAATTCTGAGTAGAAATATGTTTTTCAGCCTTTCAAACTTCGATCTATATCCTCCCGGAGCGTAGGATTGTTCATCGCCTTCTTCCTCCTGCCAGTGGTCTTCCAGACATTGCCCTCGATCTCTTCTGTCTTGCCTCTTTAGTCATCTCTAAAGCTGCTTTATGGGCTTTATTCAATCTCCTTCTATCTTTCTCTTTACAATATCTTACGCAGAAATTACCAGGCTGTATGCCCAATGCCATGAGCAATTCGCATTTTGCAATGATTCCCTCGTTGAAGGATAGTACAGCCTCGTGAACCCCAAATGTCAGAGTCTCAAAGCCCACAAATACGCGTTTCGGTAATTTCGACCACAAGATATTGTTGAAGCTCTCGTTGCAGTTTTGAGTTCCTCCATGTAAGCACTTGCGAAGGAGGTCTGGGGCAGATAAGTCACGAAATATAGCTTTTATTTCCTGTGCCACGGCAAATGGTAAATGAAAATGAAGTTCATGATTGTACTCCTTCCCAGCTGATAGAGCCTTCTTGTACTTGCACCATGATTCTGGACCTTCAGGACAGAGACCATGGGAAGTATCAGTGTTCGAGGACGAAATATGAAAATATGTGGCCCATACTGCCTTTTTCATTGCATCTAAGGTTCTGTTAGTGTTTCTTCTGATGGCGAGTCCATAATAAGTCTGTATCTTATCTACAGCTACATCAGTCAATCTTCCCCTGCCCCCGATGGGTTTATTGTCTGACAGTTTTGTTTTCCCTTTGGTCCTCTTCAGAGTGCGCAAACGTGTACCCATCCTTTTCTGCATGTGGCCAATGCATTCCAGTTTTTGGATTGGTACATCCGGGCCATATGGTCTTGAATCTGCTACAGTCTTAAAAGCACTGGAATCTCCATCACCCAGGTAATACACATATCGAACATTGCGCGATTTTGATCGTTCATATATTGATTGAATGCCCACCGATTCCATACCACCACTAGTACCACTGTAGTTAGCTGCACAGTTATCATTATGGACATTGTCAGTTTTCTTGGGGCAACGACAAAACTTTGATAGAATAGCAATGTCAATCACCTTGCAGGTTTCTGGACTCGTTGCAGAGACAACCCCATTGAGTGAGGTATGGCCTCTCTTTTGCCATGTTCCATCGAATGCTGCAACAATGTCTCGATTTCCTTCGTTCAATACCACAGCTTCCTCCTTGGCCATATCCATGCTTTCCTGACAAACTTTTGAGGCTGCCACGTCTAGAACACGTTCATAAGAACGGAATTTAGGAGGTCGAGGCAAGTTCATGACAGCGCTGAACTCTTCTGCTGAAGTCATTCCTTTCCCAATACACCTCATACCATAGACCATGCGAAGATTTACTTCATACGTCTTAGTCCCTTTCTTTTTAGGTGTGTCAAGTGTCAACTTGGGACTGTTTGTAAATCTGCATGTGTGGCCACAGTCTTCACAAGAAATTAGTATCTGCACAGCCCATCCAGCACGTTTTCCGATGTCTGCAGACACAGCACCACCGCATTCCATACATACGCACTTCACAGCTTCGAACAAGTTGTTGCAAAAATCCAAAATGTTGACTATATCATTCATTGATTCGCCTTCTATAGAGTCATACTGTTCTAGGGTTGATCTCACTTTTTTTTCGGAAGATGATACAGAACAACTCGAGGAGCATCTTGTTGTGTCTGAGAACTCGGAACAAGTTGACTCGTCCTCATTTGATTGTCGTCGTTTGTTCATGTTGAGGACGTGCGATTTAGGTCGCTTTTTGAAAACTCGCGTACTTCGAGGCATTTTTTGAGAAAAAAAAAACAAACAATAGGGACACTTATAACTGGAAATCTTAGGGAAAACGATGGTAAAAACCACAGAAAAATTGACTAAGACAAACAACACACCTACAGTAAAATAAACAAAACCTGTATCTTTGTAACCTACTACATCTTCTTCCTCTCCTTTTCGAAACATGGATAGTATAAAATGAAAGAAGCTGACCTTAGAAAGAAGAAGAATAATTACACAAGAGTAATTGAAGAGTTGCCAGAGCGCGAACTCGCTTGGTAACACTGCTGGTTGACATGACTTCAGAAAATCAGCTGTTCTGAAAAATGATGTTTTTCGACGTTCATGTACCTAATTCTCTAGAACTACTGGAGGTATCGACTTGAATTTTTTTTTTGTTTTCAAGGTTTATTGTTTGTGCGTATTTGTATGGGACGAATTGTCAATATTTTCGTTTTGAAATAAGTTATGAGCGGACTGAAGCCTTTGAAAAACGGGCTAATTTACCACACTGAATATTTGATCGTCCCCACCCACCCTGGTTCGTTTTCTTCAAATCCCTTCCACCAAAATGTTCATGAAGACTATACCTACAACGTTTCGAAACATAGTTTCACTGGCGTGTACCGTTTTTGAGAAAAAGGTACATAAATTGGGTATTTCTGTTGTTTGGAAATCTGTCTTTGGCGATTTTTGTAATTTTTGTTTCTTACCGTAACCGATTCAGATGTTCACAGTAGTTTAGTACAGATGTGTAGAATATTTTGTGAAAGTTTGAAAATAATTGACTTGATAGTTTTTGAATCATAATCAAATCATAATCAAATCCTCTCCGTTCAACAGGAGAGGAAATGGCCTTGGAGCTCACTCAGCTGATCAGTGACCACTCATAACGCTCCCCGCGGTGCGTGACGATTTTTCATTTATGTGCCATAGTAAAGACATAAAATGTCAAAAATAAAATTTGTAAATTAATTTAGAATTTCATAAATATAGAAATTCATAAATTTATTCACCGAAAATTTCATAGCCAACGTAACATACAATAATGCCAAAAACGGGGACCATTAAACAGTGAAGCAACACTCCCATCCGTAATGTCTCCTCTATGAAGGCGATTTTGGACCCCTACAGGTACAGGCGGTACATAGTTCGACATAACGCACCGTTTAAAACGTCGAGGAGGCCGAAATAACACAAAGACGGCCATCAATATGACAGCCGAGAAAACCTTTATCGTGGGAGAAAAAAAAAAATTGTCCGAGCCCTTTCTGAACGAGTTACGTGAGCGATACAAGTCGTTGAGCACGGGCTCTCGTATGCCCCCGTTACATACGAGATACCTTCTATATGTAAATACGGCCTACCCTGTAGGTAAAAGTATCTCTCCCGCGTGAGTAGAAGGCCTAGTCCGACGTAACCACGAAACAAAACTAATCTCTTCTCTATGGAAATTATTTTTAGCGAATTTTCGAACAAAATAAAGCTGAAGTAACCTCTGAATTTGTAGCCAGAAAAATTTTGGAATTTGTTTCCTCTGTTCTCATTTGCAGAGAAACGATTTTTAAAAACCATTTCATATAAACATCTGTACCTGTTATTGACAGGTACATGCAAATTTTTATTTTTTTTTTGTCAGGCGACAGCTGGTTAAAGTACCTGTGATTGACACTTTTAGGTTAATTTTGGTGAAGTTTTCGTTCTGTCAGGGCTACCAACGTGGCGACAGCTGGCTAATGTGCCTATTATTGACACTGTTAGGCAAATTTTGGTGAGGTTTTCGTTCTGTCAGGGCTACCAACGTGGCGACAGCTGGCTAAAGTACCTATTATTGACACTTTTAGGCAAATTTTGGTGAAGTTTTCGTTCTGTCAGGGCTACCAACGTGGCGACAGCTGGCTAAAGTACCTATTATTGACACTTTTAGGCAAATTTTGGTGAAGTTTTCGTTCTGTCAGGGCTACCAACGTGGCGACAGCTGGCTAAAGTACCTATTATTGACACTTTTAGGCGAATTTTGGTGAGGTTTTCGTTCTGTCAGGGCTACCAACGTGGCCGATATCTGGCTAAAGTACCTGTTATTGACACTTCTAGGCAAATTTTGGTGAGGTTTTCGTTCTGTCAGGACTACCAACGTGGCGACAGCTGGCTTAAGTACCTATTATTGACACTTCTGGGCAAATTTTGGTGAAGTTTTCGTTTTGTCAGGGGTACCAACGTGGCGATATCTGGCTAAAGTACCTGTTATTGACACTTCTAGGCAAATTTTGGTGAGGTTTTCGTTCTGTCAGGACTACCAACGTGGCGACAGCTGGCTAAAGTACCTATTATTGACACTTCTGGGCAAATTTTGGTGAAGTTTTCGTTTTGTCAGGGGTACCAACGTGGCGATATCTGGCTAAAGTACCTGTTATTGACACTTCTAGGCAAATTTTGGTGAGGTTTTCGTTCTGTCAGGGCTACCAACGTGGCGACAGCTGGCTAAAGTAACTGTTATTGACACTTTTAGGAAAATTTTGGTGAAGTTTTCGTTCTGTCAGGGCTACCAACGTGGCGATATCTGGCTAAAGTACCTATTATTGACACTTCTAGGCAAATTTTGTTGAAGTTTTTGTTCCCGTCAGGGCTACCAGCGTGGCGACAGCTGGCTAAAGTACCTGTTATTGACACTTTTAGGCAAATTTTGTTGAAGTTTTCGTTCTGTCAGGGCTACCAACGTGGCGACATCTGGCTAAAGTACCTATTATTGACACTTCTAGGCAAATTTTGGTGAAGTTTTCATTCTGTCAGGGCTACCAACGTGGCGATATCTGGCTAAAGTACCTATTATTGACACTTCTAGGCAAATTTTGGTGAAGTTTTCGTTCTGTCAGGGCTACCAACGTGGCGATATCTGGCTAAAGTACCTATTATTGACACTTCTAGGCAAATTTTGGTGAAGTTTTCGTTCTGTCAGGGCTACCAACGTGGCGACAGCTGGCTAAAGTACCTGTTATTGACACTTTTAGGCAAATTTTGGTGAAGTTTCCGTTCTGTCAGGGCTACCAACGTGGCGACAGCTGGCTAAAGTACCTGTTATTGACACTTTTAGGCAAATTTTGGTGAAGTTTTCGTTTTGTCAGGGGTACCAACGTGGCGATATCTGGCTAAAGTACCTGTTATTGACACTTCTAGGCAAATTTTGGTGAGGTTTTCGTTCTGTCAGGGCTACCAACGTGGCGACAGGCTGGCTAAAGTACCTGTTATTGACACTTCTAGGCAAATTTTGGTGAAGTTTTCATTCTGTCAGGGCTACCAACGTGGCGATATCTGGCTAAAGTACCTATTATTGACACTTCTAGGCAAATTTTGGTGAGGTTTTCGTTCTGTCAGGACTACCAACGTGGCGACAGCTGGCTAAAGTACCTATTATTGACACTTCTAGGCAAATTTTAGTGAAGTTTTCGTTCTGTCAGGGCTACCAACGTGGCGATATCTGGCTAAAGTACCTATTATTGACACTTCTGGGCAAATTTTGGTGAAGTTTTCGTTTTGTCAGGGGTACCAACGTGGCGATATCTGGCTAAAGTACCTGTTATTGACACTTCTAGGCAAATTTTGGTGAGGTTTTCGTTCTGTCAGGGCTACCAACGTGGCGACAGCTGGCTAAAGTACCTGTTATTGACACTTCTAGGCAAATTTTGGTGAAGTTTTCATTCTGTCAGGGCTACCAACGTGGCGATATCTGGCTAAAGTACCTATTATTGACACTTCTAGGCAAATTTTGGTGAGGTTTTCGTTCTGTCAGGACTACCAACGTGGCGACAGCTGGCTAAAGTACCTATTATTGACACTTCTGGGCAAATTTGGTGAAGTTTTCGTTTTGTCAGGGCTACCAACGTGGCGATATCTGGCTAAAGTACCTATTATTGACACTTCTAGGCAAATTTTGGTGAAGTTTTCATTCTGTCAGGGCTACCAACGTGGCGATATCTGGCTAAAGTACCTATTATTGACACTTCTAGGCAAATTTTGGTGAAGTTTTCGTTCTGTCAGGGCTACCAACGTGGCGATATCTGGCTAAAGTACCTATTATTGACACTTCTAGGCAAATTTTGGTGAAGTTTTCGTTCTGTCAGGGCTACCAACGTGGCGATATCTGGCTAAAGTACCTATTATTGACACTTCTAGGCAAATTTTGGTGAAGTTTTTCATTCTGTCAGGGCTACCAACGTGGCGATATCTGGCTAAAGTACCTATTATTGACACTTCTAGGCAAATTTTGGTGAAGTTTTCGTTCTGTCAGGGCTACCAACGTGGCGATATCTGGCTAAAGTACCTATTATTGACACTTCTAGGCAAATTTTGGTGAAGTTTTCGTTCTGTCAGGGCTACCAACGTGGCGACAGCTGGCCAAAGTACCTGTTATTGACACTTTTAGGCAAATTTTGGTGAAGTTTTCGTTCTGTCAGGGCTACCAACGTGGCGTGATCTGGCTAAAGTACCTATTATTGACACTTTTAGGCAAATTTTGGTGAAGTTTCATTCTGTCAGGGCTACCAACGTGGCGATATCTGGCTAAAGTACCTATTATTGACACTTCTAGGCAAATTTTGGTGAGGTTTTTGTTCTGTCAGGGCTACCAACGTGGCGATATCTGGCTAAAGTACCTATTATTGACACTTCTAGGCAAATTTTGGTGAAGTTTTCGTTCTGTCAGGGCTACCAACGTGGCGATATCTGGCTAAAGTACCTATTATTGACACTTATAGGCAAATTTTGGTGGTTTTCGTTCTGTAAGGGCTACCAACGTGGCGATATCTGGCTGAAGTACCTATTATTGACACTTCTAGGCAAATTTTGGTGAAGTTTTCGTTCTGTCAGGGCTACCAACATGGCCGACATCTGGCTGAAGTACCTGTTATTGGCACTTTTAGGCAAATTTTGGTAAAGTTTTCGTTCTGTCAGGGCTACTTCTTCTTCAGGGCTACACTTCTAGGCAAATTTGTGGTGAGGTTTTCGTTCTGTCAGGGCTACCAACGTGGCGATATCTGGCTAAAGTACCTATTATTGACACTTTTAGGCAACTTTTGGTGAAGTTTTCGTTCTGTCAGGACTACCAACGTGGCGACAGCTGGCTAAAGTACCTATTATTGACACTTCTAGGCAAATTTAGGTGAAGTTTTCGTTCTGTCAGGGCTACCAACGTGGCGATATCTGGCTAAAGTAACTATTATTGACACTTCTAGGCAAATTTTGGTGAAGTTTTCGTTCTGTCAGGGCTACCAACGTGGCGATATCTGGCTAAAGTACCTATTATTGACACTTCTAGGCAAATTTTGGTGAAGTTTTCGTTCTGTAAGGGCTACCAACGTGGCGATATCTGGCTAAAGTACCTATTATTGACACTTCTAGGCAAATTTTGGTGAAGTTTTCGTTCTGTCAGGGCTACCAACGTGGCGATATCTGGCTAAAGTACCTATTATTGACACTTCTAGGCAAATTTTGGTGAAGTTTTCGTTCTGTAAGGGCTACCAACGTGGCGATATCTGGCTAAAGTACCTATTATTGACACTTGTAGGCAAATTTTGGTGAAGTTTCTATTCTGTCAGGGCTACCAACATGGCCGACATCTGGCTGAAGTACCTGTTATTGGCTCTTTTAGGCAAATTTTGGTGAGGTTTTCGTTCTGTCAGGGCTACCAACGTGGCGATATCTGGCTAAAGTACCTGTTATTGGTACTTTTAGGCATATTTTGTTGAAGTTTCTATTCTGTCAGGGCTACCAACATGGCCGACATCTGGCTGAAGTACCTGTTATTGGCTCTTTTAGGCAAATTTTGGTGAAGTTTTCGTTCTGTCAGGACTACCAACGTGGCGACAGCTGGCTAAAGTACCTGTTATTGACACTTTTAGGCAAATTTTGTTGAAGTTTTTGTTCCTGTCAGGGCTACCAACGTGGCGATATCTGGCAAAAGTACCTATTATTGACACTTCTAGGCAAATTTTGGTGAAGTTTTCGTTCTGTCAGGGCTACCAACGTGGCGACATCTGGCTAAAGTACCTATTATTGACACTTTTAGGCAAATTTTGGTGAAGTTTTCGTTCTGTCAGGGCTACCAACGTGGCGACATCTGGCTAAAGTACCTGTTATTGGCACTTTTAGGCAAATTTTGTTGAAGTTTTTGTTCCCGTCAGGGCTACCAGCGTGGTCGAAATGTGGCTAAAGTACCTGTTATTGGCACTTTTAGGCAAATTTGTTGAAGTTTTCTATTCTGTCAGGGCTACCAACATGGCCGACATCTGGCTGAAGTACCTGTTATTGGCTCTTTTAGGCAAATTTTGGTGAAGTTTTCGTTCTGTCAGGACTACCAACGTGGCGACAGCTGGCTAAAGTACCTGTTATTGACACTTTTAGGCAAATTTTGTTGAAGTTTTCGTTCTGTCAGGGCTACCAACGTGGCGACATCTGGCTAAAGTACCTATTATTGACACTTTTAGGCAAATTTTGTTGAAGTTTCCGTTCTGTCAGGGCTACCAACGTGGCGATATCTGGCTAAAGTATCTATTATTGACACATCTAGGCAATTTTTGGTGAAGTTTTCGTTCTGTCAGGGCTACCAACGTGGCGATATCTGGCTAAAGTACCTATTATTGACACTTTTAGGCAAATTTTGGTGAAGTTTTCGTTCTGTCAGGGCTACCAACGTGGCGACAGCTGGCTAAAGTACCTGTTATTGACACTTTTAGGCAAATTTTGTTGAAGTTTTCGTTCTGTCAGGGCTACCAACGTGGCGATATCTGGTTTAAGTACCTATTATTGACACTTTTAGGCAAATTTTGTTGAAGTTTTCGTTCTGTCAGGGCTACCAACGTGGCGACATCTGGCTAAAGTACCTATTATTGACACTTTTAGGCAAATTTTGTTGAAGTTTCCGTTCTGTCAGGGCTACCAACGTGGCTGACATCTGGCTAAAGTACTTATTATTGACACTTTTAGGCAAATTTTGTTGAAGTTTCCGTTCTGTCAGGGCTACCAACGTGGCTGACATCTGGCTAAAGTACCTGACATTGACACAATTTTTGGCAAATTTCGGTGTAATTTTCATGCTCTCAACAGAAGTTTTTTTTTTTGTATTTTCAAACGGCAAAACTGACCTCGCGAGCTCCCGTATTTTCTTGCTTCATCCAACTCTTCAGCCTCAACTTGCGGGTCACTGCGGAATGACCGAAGCGAAAACGGTCGTTTCATCTTTACGACCGCGTTTTTTCGACCGATTTCAATTTTTCCGCAGATTTTTTTTCTTTCTTTTTTTGTGTGTCGAAATTCGGTATTTTGAAAGAGCGATTTTCATTCCTCAGCTCGTAACTTCGACGAAAGGGGGGCTGTTGTCCTCGTAATTAGGAACGTACTCGAGGATACCTTCTAGTGTTTCAAAACGGCGAAAAGTCGGGTCACAATGTGTGAAGATAAATGGTTTTATGGGGTCAAGTATGGACTGTAGTGATTATGGAGTTCCCCAAGGGACAGTTCTTGGTCCTATCTTTTTTATAATGTACATCAACGAGCTTGGAAGGATAGATATCAATGGTGACTTGGTTTTGTTTGCAGACGATTCAGTTTTGTATTTTGTATCTGATAATTGGGTGGACAGTTTTAGGTTAGCTGAAAGTGGATGTAAAGGATCAATGACTGGCTCACTAAAAATAAGTTGACATTAAATTTAACAAAAACTAAATACATACCTTACTGCTTGTCATCAACCACTCTCCCCTGTGATAACCTCAAGATACATCTGCATAGTTCCAATTGCATTTCGAACCCTTGCACGACTTGTCCTGAAGTGGCCAAATGTTCCAGCGTGAAATATCTAGGTATTATTTTAGATTCTAATATGAAATGGGAAAGTCAAATTGATGTAGTGTGTAAGCGCCTGAGAAAACTTATTAATGTGTACTCCCACTTAAGAACCTACCTAACTCCTAATCTCATGAAAATGATGTACTTTTCACTAGCACAATCAATCTTAATTTATGGACTACCGGTATGGAGCGGAGCATATGCTACTGCTTCGAACTCAGTGTATATTTGCCAAAAGATTTTAGTCCGAGTTATAACGAAAAGCAAATTCTTAGAACATACAGACCCACTGTTCCGAAAGCTTAACATTCTTAAATTATGCTACCTTATAGACCTTAACAATGTTAAACAAATTCTAAAAGAGAGAAGGCTTTCTTACCCAGTTCATGGAATACCTACTAGGTTTCTATTGGAGGGGAAGTCTTATCTCCCACTTGTAAACACAACTGCTTCTCAGAATACTTATTTATTTGCTAGACTCCGAATTTTTAATAATCTACCACTAATAGTAAAAAATAAGTTGTTGGATCAACCGACTAAAGTAAATTTAACTTTAAAAAACTGGTTCCTCAAAGTACAACGCGAAAATTGAAACTAATGTACATAATACCTATTGTACGTAATACTATACTATATAAGTACATAATATTATATAAGTAGCTCTACGTAATTGATAAGTAGTCGTTGAAATAATTTTCTTTTCATCTAATAGAGCCTAGTAGACAATCCTACTTGCTCATAGGTCACTACTCGTCTTCCCTGTCACGGGTATCACCCATTAGGGAGACTAAATTTCAAAACATGATGTAGATCAAATTATTTTTTGTACTTTTTGTACATTGTACATTGCAGAAATAAATTTATTTTCATTTCATTTTAGGTAAAGGTAACTAGTTCTTTCAAGGCTAAATGCGACGGCAGGACAGAGTGAATTTTGTTTAAGCAAAAATAGGTTACAAATTCGGTCCTCCTCGGAATCTCAAAATTTGGAGTACCTACCTTTGGCGTTGAGAAAAAATTGGTAATGATCAAGGAGAACATGACCTAAATTAGTTTAGAAATTTGCACCCCGTGCGCTTCAAACTGCGCAAAAACCTAAATTCTAAAACTCTTCTTATCGGTTAATTTTGATTGAGTAATTTGACGTAGAATTTGACGAATTTTAAATCAGTTGAAATAAATGTTAATGTTAATTAATATGACTTTTAACATTAAACAAAATTCTAGTTATAGGATTATTGTGTAGATCTCAACGAGTAAGGACAGTTTTATTTATTTATTTTTTTTTTATTTCAAAATTTGAATCGTTTGAATGGAATGACCGTATGGGCGTGGGAAGGGGACTCATAATTCAGGTATATCCAACGAGCCTGGAATGATAGCCCGCCTTACCTGGACCTGCAAGTCCGAGGGTAGCGTTCGGCGGAGGGGACGCACGGCGCCCCAGAAAGAAGGCCGACGAAAGTGAAGAAATGATCACAAATTGGGGCGCATTTTTCCTCAATCACCCGATCGATAAATATGTCACCAATATTGAAAAAAAAGAAAAATTCGATAAATATGATTGTCGCGTAATTTGAATAATGACGAAAAAACGACAAAAAATAAAGAAGAAAAAAAAAAAGAAATGAGTAAGAAGAAAAAATGACGCATCAGCTGAACTTGTCGTCTGATTGGAAGAAATCCAAACTATGGTTACATTTTTAACACAGAATGTGTTTTTGCGATGACCTACCGAAAAAAAATCGTCACGAAAAAGCGACAGAAAAAAACATCTGGTGATATGTTTATTGGTTGTCATGTTAATGTCAACTCCACATTTATTATTGTTGTTTTTATTTAACGGATGACTAGTATCGCAAAAACAAATTCTGTGTTCCTATGATTTCATACAGAGTATGGAAAAATAAATAAACCGGGGGGTGCAGGGGGGGCGGAGCCCCCCGCCGAGGCGCAAAGCGCCGAGTTTTTGTCATTTAAAAAGGTAAATTACAAAAACTTAAAGCACCAAAATCAATAAAAATCGTAATTAAAATCAATGAATTGCCTATATCGCAAAAATATAAGGAAATACGGAAATAGATAAGGGCGGTTTCAACCATTAACGGGAAAACACCCCTAAGTAACATAATTATGTTAATGATGACTTAATGACCGATATTTTCAACGTTTCTGACGCTATTCGCAATCGTAATACTTTCACAGCTCTCAAAACGGTGATTTCCTATTATAGAAGTCGTTACGACGGTTCCTAAAGTAAATCGGCGAATGTAGGCCAAATCAAAAAAAAAACGCTGCAAATTATTACACAATGGTTTATTATTTTTTATTTTGGTTTATTATTATTTAGTTTATTATAATTTTAACACCCCCTCAAAATTTGATGGTTTACGTTTCAACGTACGTAGAATCCAAAAATCGAATAAAAATTTTGCCGTCCATCCGCCGTACGCGGCACTTTCCCCACTTAGCATTGACCGATTTTGATGAAATTTGGTATGTAGGCTCCATTTGGGGTCTAGTTGTGCCCCGAAGCTTTTGGTTGATGTAGGTCACTCCTAAGGGTTCCAAAATCAATTTTGAAATTTTGAAAACGCCCTAA
The DNA here is from genome assembly GCA_009739505.2 of Apolygus lucorum. NCBI lineage: Eukaryota > Metazoa > Arthropoda > Insecta > Hemiptera > Miridae > Apolygus > Apolygus lucorum. The sequence goes on from CM019175.2 coordinate 1,747,071, forward strand.
CTCAAAAAATTTTGATATAAAGGTATTGTTTTTCCTTCAATTTAAGATTCTATAGAATTTTTAGAATTTTTTGAGACCACGCGGAGCTCTGTAGGACAAACCGTTCGCTCCCTACGAAAATTTAAGGGTTTATATTGAAATATATATATATAAATCAAAAACACGAGTGTGAATCGCAAAAGAGGCCTAATCTCCGTTCAAATTAGAGCTGACCGAAATGCAATCGATGGTTGGTGATTTTGATTTTTTTTTTTTGATTTTTTTTTTTCCCCCCTTCATATTGGATGGTTGGTGATTTTGTAGACGAGTGATCTATATAGAAAAATAATAAACCATTGTGTAATAATTTGCAGCGTTTTTCTATATAGATCACTCGTCTGCAAAGCCACCAACCATCCAACATGAAGAAAAACATCGATCGCATTTCGGTCAGCTTTAATTTGAACGGAGATTAGGCCTCTTTTGCGATTCACACTCGTGTTTCTGATTTATCGCACGTCCAAACTTTAAATTCTCGTAGTGAGCGAACGGTTTGTCCTACAGAGCTCCGGGTGGTCTCAAAAAATTCTAAAAATTCTATAGAATCTTAAATTGAGGGGAAAACAATACCTTTATATCGAAATTTTTTGAGTTAGGGCGTTTTCAAAATTTCAAAATTGATTTTGGAACCCTTAGAAGTGACCTACATCAACCAAAAGCTTCGGGGCACAACTAGACCCCAAATGGAGCCTACATACCAAATTTCATCAAAATCGGTCAATGCTAAGTGGGGAAAGTGCCGCGTACGGCGGACGGACGGCCAAATTTTTATTCGATTTTTGGATTCTACGTACCTTGAAACGTAAACCATCAAATTTTGAGGGGGTGTTAAAATTTTTTTTTTCTTGGTCGATTCCAAAGGTTCATTATTGAAAATAATAAACCAAAAGGTACAAATTCGAGAAAAAATATGTTTTTAATGAATTATAGAAAAATTTACTTCTTGTGGTAAAATTATAAAAATTGAAAATGTGAAAAAAAGGTTGGAATTATGCCAGTTTAGCTTTTCAGTACTTGGTATTACCTCCTCTAGCTAGGATGAGGGCTTGGAGCTATCAACCGATGCCTGGAGATTGTCTAATGGTGGATCTCTGGCTCGAATTCTTCTTTTCAGCAAGTCCCAAACATGCTCTTTCGGATTCATGTTTTGGCTCCTTGGTGGCCAGTCCAAGATACAAAATTTATAAGGGAAGAAGGAAAGAGATTAACGAAAAAATGGATGGTGGTGCTCTAATTTTGAGCAGGAGTGTATTATGCTTGAAATATTTTGAAAGAGAAAATGAATGCAAATTTGAGAAAAAAGAGAAATCTCTTGCTATTTTGAGGTGTGGAGAAAAGATGTGCTTCATTCTCGAATTTTTCATAATATAAATGTTATAGAAAAACACTGCAAATTATTTCACAAAGGTTTATTATTTTCCTGTATAGTTGGGAGGGATCTCCCATGCCTACCTACTACCTACTAGGGTATTTTTGAAAATTTCAACACCAACTACCAACCAAAGGGAAACGAAGGGTTGACGTTTTCAAAAATGCCCTAGTAGGTACCTATGGTTGGCAGGAAGGGACTCCAAATAATTTTCAACAAATAGTAGACTACGTATCTTTGACGTGTAGGCGTTGTGGAAAACCAAGATCCTGACGGTTTTCTACAAAGGTCATTCCACTGCTAGGTACCGATAGCACTGGAGGAGGCCCAGAGAAGGCCGAGAGGAGGGATTGCAGGGGTCTCATTTCCCCACTCATTACGTAATTTTTACGTACTCTATCACTCACTACTTAAGTAATTACCAAAAGCTGGAGCTAACTTTTGATCCTTGTGTATAAAACGCTGCAAATTATTACACAATGGTTTATTATTTTTCTATAAGATAACTCGTCTACAAAATCACCAACCATCCAATATGAAGAAAAAAAAATAATAAAAAAATATAAAAAAAGAAAAATAATAAAAAAAATTCAAAAAAAAAATTAAAATCACCAACCATCGATTGCATTTTGGTCAGCTCTAATTTGAACGGAGATTAGGCCTCTTTTGCGATTCACACTCGTGTTTTGATTTATATATATATATATATATATATTTCAATATAAATCCTTAAATTTTCGTAGGGAGCGAACGGTTTGTCCTACAGAGCTCCGCGTGGTCTCAAAAAATTCTAAAAATTCTATAGAATCTTAAATTGAAGGAAAAACGTATTGAGAACGAAGGCGAGAATGTTTGACAACTTCAAGAAAGAAACTCACAATTAGAAGATTTCACCGAGTTCAGGGAGAAAATATTGAAAAGGCTGTTACAAGGAAATTCAAGTTTGCGATGATCTTCGTTGGATATTTTTGACGGAAAAACTTGTCTAATCGCCTTATTTTTATTAGACAAACCAAAATTAGTCAAACCTATCTATTTAATAGACAGGTAGTTGACTTACTGTACACTATTTTCAGTAGGAAAATCTGATAACTGTGGCTGAGGGGCACTTAAGGTACCTCCGGCCAGCACTCAGGATTTTGCCCCATTGAGTCGAGGGTGGGCCTCAACTCAACGCTGAGTTTGGTTTATGAATACCGTTGAGGGCGCCCTTAGATAGGTATCGCACTGAGTGCTCCCTCAGGGCGCCCTCAAATCTTGTCTATGAATACAAATGAGTGCCCGCCAACCCTTATCGATGCATTTGAGGGTGCACCCAGACTTAAGTAACGACTATGAATTCCTACCGTATCTTTGACGTGTAGGTGTTGTGGAAAACCAAGATCCTGGCGGGAAGAAGTCGAGATGAGGTCTTGACAACACAAAGGTCATTTCACTGCTAGGTACCAATAGCGCTGGAGTAGGTCCAGTTAAGAAGGCCGAGAGGGGGGATTGTAGGATCTCATTTCCCCACTCATTACGTAATTTTTACGTAGTCTATCACTCTAGGGTTAAGCAGGATCATACTTAAGGGGGTTCATGAGTCGGTTCTAATTTAACTCTTTTTCATGTACCTGTTTCTCTGGATATATTCATGATATCTTCATACTTTTTTTATTTTAATTCTTCATCTACTCTTCATATAACCGCTGAGCGAGTTTCAACTTTGTTGTGTTAACATTATTTTACCTAGAGACAATATAGCAAAACAGTATTTTCATATTTTTCATGCTAGTGATTTTTTAATTCTAGCCATGTTTCAGTTGGGAGTTTTCCGTCCAAACTTGTTCAATGACTGTAATAAACCCCTCTCGACAATGTAAAAAATTCAAGTTGCCAGCTCTATTGGCTGCCGAGAAACAGGTACCTAAGTGACGAAAAACAAGGGCTTTCCGGTTTGGAGAAAACCCGAAATTTGTGAAAGGTTACCGTTTTTCGAGGTATTTGATCGATAGTTCGTAATTATTTCATATTGAAGAAATTGAAAATGAGGTCTGATTATTCTTTATTTATGATTCTTATCAGTCAGTGTTTGCACCGGTTAGGTAAGGTTATTTCATATCACGTAGTACTGATAAGAATAATGGTTAAACACTATTGGTTCACTTGATTTCTTCATTAATCTAGTGCTACGCTATTTTTGCACTATTTGGTGGCATGGGAACCAGTGCTGGAACCATGGCGTAGGACATAGTATATCAATCAGAACTTATGAACAGCGAAAGAACGGCAGGTAGTTACAGAAATATAGAAACTATAGCGGGAAACAGCGTTTAGCTCCTCAATCTTTGAAAATTCATATCTCTGCTTTCCACTGCTCAAATTTAATATTTCCATATACCAAAATGTCTGGAAAAACCTGCAGAATTTTATAAAAATAAAAACGAAAAAGTCGAAAAATTTTCGATTTTGACCCTTAAGTAGTAGGTAATTACCAAAAGCTGGAGCTAACTTTTGATCCTTTTGCGTCCACAATGACGGCAGAAATAGAAGCTCAGGTTGCATTGCTTTATCAAGATTTGAGTATCACCAAGAGAAAGCACTCTCTTTTTGTCACTGAAACGGCTTCAGACAGTGACTTACAAATGCTACTGAAGTTCAGTCGTGAGGGTTGGCCGCCGTATCAAAAACTTTCTGAAGCCTTATGTTAATTACAAAGATGAAGTTTATGAGCATAATGGGCTACTCTTCAAGGGAAACAGAATGATTGTCCCCAAAACCTTGCAGCATGATATGATTCAACTACTTCACTATAACCACAGTGGTATTTCAAAAATGATTCTCAAAGCAAAACGTTCTCTTTATTGGCCTTCAATGCTTTCGGACATCAAATCTGTCTCAAAAAATTGTCCCATCTGTCCTAAGTACTCCAATAAAAACCCCAAGGAGCCTATGGTACTGAGGGACATTCCTTCAACTCCTTGGCATACAGTGGCAAGTGACATATTCACTTTACAAGGAGTTCACTATCTGATTATCGTGGACTGGTATAGCAAGTACCCTGAAATCTTTCGGCTACGCAACCTTGACACACAGGCAGTTGTTTCCCATATGAAGGATTGTTTTAGTAGACATGGTGTTCCTCTGGAATTGGTGAGTGACAATGGCCCACAATATTCATCAGTTGAATTCTCGGATTTTGCAGACTTGTATGGGTTCCAGCACGTAACTTCCTCACCTCACTATCCTCAAGGAAACGCTCTGGCGGAAAGGACGATTCAAACAATAAAAAAAATGCTTCGCAAGGTTCAGGAAGATGAAAGAGACGTAAATCTGGCTTTGTTGGAGTATAGGAATACACCGCTGGCACACAATCTTCCCTCACCTGCCGAGTTACTCTTCAAGCGGAATATAAGGGGGATTCTGCCGACAGTTCCTCATCTAGATCTACCCTCTGCTGATGCAATAGAGGAGGAATTCCTGAAATTGCAGAAACGCCAGAAACATGAGTACGACAAGCATGCAAGGCACAACCCTCTCTCAGAGCTTCAACCGGGAGACAAAGTGCTTGTTGAGAACCATGCAGTTCCTCGAAAATTACTGCCAGCTACAGTTCAAGAGCAGCTTGATCGTCCTCGGTCTTATAAGCTTCAAACTAAAAGCTCCATCATTCAAAGAAACCGAAGAGACCTTCACAAGATACCGGATGTCGACATTTCAAGAAACCTAACCCCAGTTCAACAGGAGACTCGTCCCTCCCGGCAGGTGCGCCGTCCTCTCCATTTGGATGATTATGTGTCGCCCTAGATTCTCTGGTATTTCTCTCTTATCTTAGACTGATATGTTACATGTGCTTAAAAAATATTTTCATCAACAAGACTTGTGTTGCGCTAATGTTGTTCTATATTGGACTTATCTTTAAGTCTTTTTTGACTGTTACTATTGGCATTCATTTTTGTTAAATTTTTTACTAACGGTGGGGGATGTGGTAATATGACATGTGTCTATCATCGCTCGAGCCAGGCCATATATGGGCGAAGTGACGGATGACTGAGCAGGATTCATTCTAGAAAAAAACAGCTAGTAAACTTGATGATTAAAAGGACTTTTCTAATTGCTAAACTAGTGTTTTATTCTAAAATCACTACAGTGTATAAAAAGTTTACTTAAATTCTATTAATATTAAAGATGCAGGTAGTTGGATTTGAAACTTTATTTCATCTATATCGTTTTCGAACAAAGAGAAAACGAGAAGCTCAACTATGAGGTTTTTTGCGCGTTTTTCCGTGACGATACACTCGGTGGTGTCCATTATTCGTCCAATTACTTCCTCGTGCTCATCTCTCGAGCGATCTTGAACCCTCCAGGATTGAAGTTCAAGAGCGGATGCGATTCCTGGCGGAGGTCGTCGCGACCTTGACCCTGGTTTATCAACATCACACCTGCCCCAGTCGAAGACATCCTGGTTGAGGCATCCCAGCCACCAATCGAAACCGCATCCCCCCCCTCCCCCATTTTTATACCTATGTGTAATAATTTGCAGCAGAGATGGGCGAATTCTTATTCATAAATACGATTATGAATACAAATCATATCTGCGACTTTATGATTATGAATACGAATACAATTGTGACCGTCCAAGGGAAAAGGGACCTTAAGTTAGATTTTGTGAAAATGGAGTTATTGGTATTTTCGAATAGTAGAAGAGTAACTGAACACGATGGTGTTTTCAAAATTTTTCTACGATTTTTTTTCAAAAAGTTATGAGTTTTCGAAGTTTGAGTTTCGAAAAACACAGTTTCGAGAAAACAAGCCTCAAAGTTTACCAACATTTTTCAAGTGTTCAAATGTGAATATTCGACGTTCTAACAGGAATTTTGAGTCAATTTTTTTTTCATCCATTAGGTACTCATTCACAACCAATATCTGAACATTTTCTACGATTTTTTTTCAAAAAGTTATGAGTTTCGAAAAACACAGTTTTTGAGAAAACAAGCCTCAAAGTTTACCAACATTTTTCAAGTGTTCAAATGTGAATATTCGCCGTTCTAACAGGAATTTTGAGCCAATTTTTTTTTTCATCCATTAGGTACTCATTCACAACCAATATCTGAACATTTTTGGGCCATTAGTCTTGCGACCGGTTGGCAGTGACGCAGGTTCATCCCCACTTACTCACCTCTTCCTAGCAGAAATTTCGTACCTATCAGTTTATTTCTCTCAAGTTCTAAATTGAACAAGCAAAAATCGTTATCTGGCCAAATCATAGAAAAACAAGAGATAATATCTCTTGGAAACTGTTGGAAACACTGCTTTGGGAAAAGGGACCTTAAGTTATCCCCTCCTCCGCTCCATATGAATTATGGAGCGGGGGGGGTGGTTAACTTAAGGTCCCTTTTGTTGAGATTGACCTTAATAAAAACGGAGTTGAGTAGAATGTTGTCTATTTCCACGAAAATAATGAGTTACAAGTTAAATCGATTTCGACGGTTAGGTCATCATCAGTAACAAACAATAACTGAAGGTACATCACAAAGAGCATAGCTTATATAGGTACAAGTGAAAGGGAGCTTGAATCCCATTGGTCGAGAAAGTGAAAGTCATACCCAATCAGATAAGTGAAAGGAGAATCCTATTGGCTCAGAGAAGTGAAGGGACCTGGGAGGATCATCAAATGCCAATCAAGGCAGACAAAGTGAAAGGGGGCTCAAACATTGGTGAGGGTTACATTGTGAAGGGGAGACCAAGCTATTGCAAGAAGGAACCTATCAATGGTGAAACATGTTGAGGGACCACCTCATTCAGACATTTACCAGACCTATCACTCTTAAGAATCTCGAACTTTTCAAGCACATCCAACATACCTCCCTTCGGGCAAAAATGAGGAAATTCTATGTACTGTCCGTTTGTTAGATCAAAACTAAAGTTATGATTGGATTCTCTCAGGTGATTCGCAAAAGCAGAATCACCCTTGCTATCCCTGAAATCCTTCTCATGCTCTTTTATTCTTTCCCTAAATTTCCTACCAGTTTGACCACAATACTCAAGCCCACAAGAACATTTCAGCTTATAAACCCCACTTTTATCTTGAACGCTAATTTTATCTTTAACAGAACCCAACGAAGCTTTAAGATTATTTTTATTTTTAAACCCTACTTTGAAACCTCTAGATGATAACATTTTGCCAATTTTGTCAGAAATCTTTCCATAATAAGGTATACTTATCCACTTTTTCTCTTCTAATACAACTTCTCTAGCCAAATTAGATACCCCGTCTCTACACTTTTTCCTAAGAACCTTGTTCCATATGGAATCAATGAGACATCCTCCATATCCATTGCTTGCGGCTATACTCTTGATAATTGTTTTTTCTTTAGATACATTTTGATCACTCATTGGTATTGACAAAGCTCTATTGATCATACTATGGAAAGCAGCATGTTTATGAACTAAGGGATGATTTGATGTACTATGAATAGTGATATCACTGTAGGTATCTTTTCTATAAATGGAGAAATCATGTTTTCTGTTAATCAATGAGATGGACAGATCAAGAAAATTAAGCTTATTTCCACCTAGTTCAAGAGTGAATTTAACAAAAGGATCTAGTGTATTGATTTTTTCATGAAAAGAATTTAGTTGCCTTTCAGTTCCTGTCCATAGAATTATTATATCATCAACGTACCTATACCAATATAAAAGGTTGTTTGATTTACACTTTTCAAAGATTCGTTTTTCAAGATGATCCATATAAATATCCGCAAGCAAAGGAGACAGCGGTGAACCCATGGCTACCCCTGGCTGAGTATAATATTTACCTTCAAATAGAAAATAGTTCTGATCCATACAAACAGACATTAGACTACACAGTTCATCCTTTTCAAAAACATCGAGACCTGACCCATGGATAAGCCCATTAACCACATCTTTGCAGCTAGCTACATCGATATTGGTAAACAGACTAACCACATCAAAGGAAGCAAGTTTGGCATTCGGAGGCGCTTGAATGTCACTAATTTTAGAAACCAAATCGTATGAATTTTGAACAGTATTACGGGGCCGAAAATTGATTTTATTTCTAAACAATGAATTTAACTTTTTGGCTAATTTGTAAGCGGGGGCACCAATATAAGACACAACTGGTCTCATCGGTGCCCCTACTTTATGAATTTTTGGAAGACATGATAACCTAGGAGCATGAGGATTCATTTCTACAAGGCTTGGTTTGTACATACGTTTAAGAATATTTTCTGAGCTGTTTACTACTCTACGGATTAATTTCTGATAGTTAGCCGTTGGATCTGATTGGAGAGCTATGCAGTTATTGTCATTTAAGAATTTAAGAGTTTTGTCAATGTAATCTTGCTTAGTAAGAATAACTGTTGTATTGCCTTTATCTGCTTTAAGAGCTACAATCTTCTTGTTGTTGAACTTCTTCTTCAAGTCGGCCGCTAGTCTTTCCTCTGGTCCCGGTGGGATCTTGGGCGCCTTCTTCATTTCCTCAGCGCACAACGCCTTCGTCACGTAGGGTCCATCGGAAGCTTCAATGGAGAAAGCTAGGTCCCTTGATGATGGTGCCCCGAGCGAGACGATGGGGTTGTGCTTCAGTCCCTTCTCAAGAAGGGATACTTCTGCCGATGAAAAGGTGACATTCGACAGGTTCTCCACTTTCTTGAAGAAGGTCCCTGACGGAGGTGAGGCCAGGGGAGTTGGCGTCTGGTTCTTCCGGAGTTCGCCAAGCTTGCGAAGTAGACAGGCTTTCTTCTTCAGTCCTTTCTGCCAGGCAACGTCGATGGCATGCCGATCGATAAGGTCCCATTCCTTGGCTTAGGATTCATTTCTACAAGGCTTGGTTTGTACATAGCCAAGGAATGGGACCTTATCGATCGGCATGCCATCGACGTTGCCTGGCAGAAAGGACTGAAGAAGAAAGCCTGTCTACTTCGCAAGCTTGGCGAACTCCGGAAGAACCAGACGCCAACTCCCCTGGCCTCACCTCCGTCAGGGACCTTCTTCAAGAAAGTGGAGAACCTGTCGAATGTCACCTTTTCATCGGCAGAAGTATCCCTTCTTGAGAAGGGACTGAAGCACAACCCCATCGTCTCGCTCGGGGCACCATCATCAAGGGACCTAGCTTTCTCCATTGAAGCTTCCGATGGACCCTACGTGACGAAGGCGTTGTGCGCTGAGGAAATGAAGAAGGCGCCCAAGATCCCACCGGGACCAGAGGAAAGACTAGCGGCCGACTTGAAGAAGAAGTTCAACAACAAGAAGATTGTAGCTCTTAAAGCAGATAAAGGCAATACAACAGTTATTCTTACTAAGCAAGATTACATTGACAAAACTCTTAAATTCTTAAATGACAATAACTGCATAGCTCTCCAATCAGATCCAACGGCTAACTATCAGAAATTAATCCGTAGAGTAGTAAACAGCTCAGAAAATATTCTTAAACGTATGTACAAACCAAGCCTTGTAGAAATGAATCCTCATGCTCCTAGGTTATCATGTCTTCCAAAAATTCATAAAGTAGGGGCACCGATGAGACCAGTTGTGTCTTATATTGGTGCCCCCGCTTACAAATTAGCCAAAAAGTTAAATTCATTGTTTAGAAATAAAATCAATTTTCGGCCCCGTAATACTGTTCAAAATTCATACGATTTGGTTTCTAAAATTAGTGACATTCAAGCGCCTCCGAATGCCAAACTTGCTTCCTTTGATGTGGTTAGTCTGTTTACCAATATCGATGTAGCTAGCTGCAAAGATGTGGTTAATGGGCTTATCCATGGGTCAGGTCTCGATGTTTTTGAAAAGGATGAACTGTGTAGTCTAATGTCTGTTTGTATGGATCAGAACTATTTTCTATTTGAAGGTAAATATTATACTCAGCCAGGGGTAGCCATGGGTTCACCGCTGTCTCCTTTGCTTGCGGATATTTATATGGATCATCTTGAAAAACGAATCTTTGAAAAGTGTAAATCAAACAACCTTTTATATTGGTATAGGTACGTTGATGATATAATAATTCTATGGACAGGAACTGAAAGGCAACTAAATTCTTTTCATGAAAAAATCAATACACTAGATCCTTTTGTTAAATTCACTCTTGAACTAGGTGGAAATAAGCTTAATTTTCTTGATCTGTCCATCTCATTGATTAACAGAAAACATGATTTCTCCATTTATAGAAAAGATACCTACAGTGATATCACTATTCATAGTACATCAAATCATCCCTTAGTTCATAAACATGCTGCTTTCCATAGTATGATCAATAGAGCTTTGTCAATACCAATGAGTGATCAAAATGTATCTAAAGAAAAAACAATTATCAAGAGTATAGCCGCAAGCAATGGATATGGAGGATGTCTCATTGATTCCATATGGAACAAGGTTCTTAGGAAAAAGTGTAGAGACGGGGTATCTAATTTGGCTAGAGAAGTTGTATTAGAAGAGAAAAAGTGGATAAGTATACCTTATTATGGAAAGATTTCTGACAAAATTGGCAAAATGTTATCATCTAGAGGTTTCAAAGTAGGGTTTAAAAATAAAAATAATCTTAAAGCTTCGTTGGGTTCTGTTAAAGATAAAATTAGCGTTCAAGATAAAAGTGGGGTTTATAAGCTGAAATGTTCTTGTGGGCTTGAGTATTGTGGTCAAACTGGTAGGAAATTTAGGGAAAGAATAAAAGAGCATGAGAAGGATTTCAGGGATAGCAAGGGTGATTCTGCTTTTGCGAATCACCTGAGAGAATCCAATCATAACTTTAGTTTTGATCTAACAAACGGACAGTACATAGAATTTCCTCATTTTTGCCCGAAGGGAGGTATGTTGGATGTGCTTGAAAAGTTCGAGATTCTTAAGAGTGATAGGTCTGGTAAATGTCTGAATGAGGTGGTCCCTCAACATGTTTCACCATTGATAGGTTCCTTCTTGCAATAGCTTGGTCTCCCCTTCACAATGTAACCCTCACCAATGTTTGAGCCCCCTTTCACTTTGTCTGCCTTGATTGGCATTTGATGATCCTCCCAGGTCCCTTCACTTCTCTGAGCCAATAGGATTCTCCTTTCACTTATCTGATTGGGTATGACTTTCACTTTCTCGACCAATGGGATTCAAGCTCCCTTTCACTTGTACCTATATAAGCTATGCTCTTTGTGATGTACCTTCAGTTATTGTTTGTTACTGATGATGACCTAACCGTCGAAATCGATTTAACTTGTAACTCATTATTTTCGTGGAAATAGACAACATTCTACTCAACTCCGTTTTTATTAAAATGGTTTTCCACAATCTCATCGCGAGTGATTTTATTCGTATGAGATTGACCTTCTCTCGATTTTTTCCATTTTTCGATTATTTAATCGATATAACCTTGCAAACGGCCTGTATCTCCATAAAGAGGGATAGTTGCTGCATCAGAATCGATCAAAACCCAAAAATCGATTTTTTTGGCATTTTTTCTTAAAACTGCTCTCCTGAACATTTTGCCATTTTAACTTAAGGTCCCTTTTCCCATGGACGATCACAATTGTATTCACACTTTGAATACGATTTTCCCCCGTATTGGTATTTTCAATACGATTTTATAATTTTTTCTATGATTTCCCCAAAAATCGAATTCTTTTTACGATTTTCCCTGAAAATTATACATTTTAGGACGTCCCACAGTAAGACTTGGGCGTCCTTATGCGATCGATCTGGAGTGAAGGAGGACAACACTCAACAGAAAAAAAACGTCTGCCAAGTGGGTGTGGCACATAGCTTCCTCGTATCCATAACCCGATTATATAGATGATCCGATGCAAAGTAGTTAATCTCAAAACACCAATGTCTAAGTACCTTTCACTACCCTTATAGGGGACCATCTACACGCTACTCTGGATGATCCTAGAAAATTTCATCAAATTCGGATGAAAAATGTGAGTGAGTCACTACTCAAAATATCCAAAAATATCGTGGCACGGCTGGGAATCGTACCCGATACCTCTCACTTGTCAAAATTGCTCGCTGTACGTGTGCTACGGGCGCCTGATACTAGGTTGTGTGTAATTTGAGATTCTGACGTACGCACGGCTGTTACACGGATTTTACGTTCGCGCATGCGCATCGGCTACTATAAGTCCGGGGGTGATGATTTTCATAGGGGACCATTTACAATCTAATCCGCATAATCCCTGTGAATTTCATTGAAATCGGATGGAAAATGTAGAAGTTATGGCCGTTTCAAGGAAATTCACGTTTACGCATGCGCAGTCGCTTCTATCAGTCCGGGGATGATGATTTTCATAAGGGACCATCTAAATACTAATCTGTAACATCTCTGAAATTTTCATTGAAATCTGATGGAAAATGTAGAAGTTATGGCCGTTACAAGGAATTCACGTTTGCGCATGCGCAGTCGCTTCTATCAGTCCGGGGATGATGATTTTCATAGGGGACCGTCTACACACCAACCCGCACAATCCCTGAAAATTTCATCGAAATCGGACAATAACTTCGTATAGTTATGCGCGTTACAAGGAAATCATGACAGACGGACAGACACACAGACACACAGACAGACAGACACACAGACTCACAGACACACAGACACACAGACACACAGACACGGAACCAAAATTGTTCAGAAAGGTCTAAAACGCAAAACGCGAGTGAAAATTTTGATTTTGGAGAACTTTTTTTTTTCATCCTTGAAAAGTGAAAACAAAGCTTCCGCTACCTTGGTAGACTCGGAAGCAAAAATAACCACACAGTAATCCGTTTCAGACCATTCTGAATCCAAATCCGCGAAAACAACCATAGGTGTATGTCTGTGTGTGTGTGACAAAATCTTGTGTACTCTGCCCAGGCCTTAGTTCTCAACAGATTTTCGTGGTTCTTTTTTTGTTCAGCGCGAAAAACTATCTAGTTGTGCACTACGGCGTCGGAATTTCGAATTTTGAATTTTAAGGGGGGGAAAGGGGGGGTTACTGCTCAAAAAACGTGCGTTTGCGTGCATAATCTTGTGTATTCTGCCCAGGCCTTAGTTCTCAACAGATTTTCGTGGTTCTTTTTTTGTTCAGCGCGAAAAACTATCTAGTTGTGCACTACGGCGTCGGAATTTCGAATTTTGAATTTTAAGGGGGGAAAGGGGGGGTTACTGCTCAAAAAACGTGCGTTTGCGTGCATAATCTTGTGTATTCTGCCCAGGCCTTAGTTCTCAACAGATTTTCGTGGTTCTTTTTTTGTTCAGCGCGAAAAACTATCTAGTTGTGCACTACGGCGTCGGAATTTCGAATTTTGAATTTTAAGGGGGGGAAAGGGGGGGTTACTGCTCAAAAAACGTGCGTTTGCGTGCATAATCTTGTAAACTCTGCCCAGGCCTTAGTTCTCAACAGATTTTCGTGGTTCTTTTTTTGTTCAGCGCGAAAAACTATCTAGTTGTGCACTACGGCGTCGGAATTTCGAATTTTGAATTTTAAGGGGGGGAAAGGGGGGGTTACTGCTCAAAAAACGTGCGTTTGCGTGCATAATCTTGTGTATTCTGCCCAGGCCTTAGTTCTCAACAGATTTTCGTGGTTCTTTTTTTGTTCAGCGCGAAAAACTATCTAGTTGTGCACTACGGCGTCGGAATTTCGAATTTTGAATTTTAAGGGGGGGAAAGGGGGGGTTACTGCTCAAAAAACGTGCGTTTGCGTGCATAATCTTGTGTATTCTGCCCAGGCCTTAGTTCTCAACAGATTTTCGTGGTTCTTTTTTTGTTCAGCGCGAAAAACTATCTAGTTGTGCACTACGGCGTCGGAATTTCGAATTTTGAATTTTAAGGGGGGGAAAGGGGGGGTTACTGCTCAAAAAACGTGCGTTTGCGTGCATAATCTTGTAAACTCTGCCCAGGCCTCAATTTCCAACCGTTTTGAGTTCTTTTTTTTTGTTCGACTCATAAATCTTCCAAATTGCACACTATTTCACCAGAGTATCAAAATTCGCAAGAGGAGGGGGAGAGTGGGGGGATAATATTCACAAAATATCCGATTTTTCAATATTTTGGTTCCTTTACTGCTTACTAATTGTATCTAAGCTTTGAAATTGAGGAAAAATTCTCATTATACCTCCGGATTTTCATGAATTATTCTTTGTCCCACCATGGAACTAATAGTGGTGCCACCATGGTGCAAGGGTACCATAAACCGCATATTTATTTATTAATTTTTTTTTTTTTTTGTGTGTTTCTCCTTGAATACGGAATTGAACTTCAACCTATTAAAAACCTATTAAAACAAATTGATGAAAGTTCAACGTTACGAAGTATTACCGCTTTGGTGTCAAACTGGCACCATTGCGGGGGGGTGTGAACTCGAATTCGCATGTTGGGTGTCGTAGATCATGGATTTTAAAATGCTCTTCAGATTCGAGGCTCCCACGCCGCTAGAAATGATATGGTGGATAATGGTGGGGGAGGAGGTCACTATTTCTTGCCTAAAATACTTAATAAATTACACCGAGTTAAACAGTTTTATCGCTTATTAACTGGTTAAACTGACCCAATGCTTATCCAATGGGACGTCCCCTGGAATGCACGCATTACTAAACAGTATGTTATACTCTAGCTACTATGGTGAGGGGAGAGTGGAAAAGAGGTGACGTCAGATGACGTGTTCTTTCCCTTCCTCGCCTCATCCTTGTTGGTTTTCCTACACATCACTTTATTGGAGAACTAACAAACATATCATTCTACTATTTTACTCTAAATAGATCGGAATAGAATACAATAAGGCTCACCTGGATGATATTTTGCGGGTCTATCGTGAAGCGGGCGTTCCTAACTGCAGTCGAGTGACGTGTTCAGTCGTGTTTAGTCGTGTTTTCAGTCGCGGTTTTTTTCGTGTTACGACGTTCCGTCCATATTTCCACTCGTTCCGGGGTTCACTCCCTACGGTCACTCGCGACGCCGCGGCATTCCCTGAAAAGAAAAAAAAAATCAGAATTCGTTATAAATCGGAAATGATCGATATTTAGAACAATTACCTACCACGAGAAAATATTCCTAGAGTTGGTAGTGGTGGTTTTAACGTGTTGTGTAGTACTAAATAAGCAAAATACTTGCGTTTGACACTAACTTCATTTTTTCAAGTGGAGCCCCCCTTTTAGCGAATTTTCAAGGAAAATGAAGCTATTGCAATGACCTCAAAATTTGATGATGTAGATGATAGAGATGCTTTTATCAAAAATGAAAATTTCCAAAATTAAGAAAAGTATGTATTTATATACATTTATACGTGCGTATATTTGTTGTACCCAGAAATGCAGTAGCCGTGTGGGTACTCTATGAGTTCGTAGAGACAAGTAGAACATGAATATGGACTCCTAAGATCTTCAAAGCATACCCTGTGCATACAGTATGTTGGTATGCTATACTGAAAATCGAAAAAAACCAACAACAGCCATGTGGGTACTCTATGAGTTCGTGGAGACGAGTAGAACGTGAATATGGACTCCTAACATCCTCAAAGCATACCCAGTGCATACAGTATGTTGGTACGGTATACTGAAAATCGAAAAAAAACCAACAATAGCCGAGTGGGTACTCTTTGAGTTTGTGGAGACGAGTAGAACATGAAAATGAACTTGTAACATCTCCAAAGCATACCCAGCAAACCTTTGGGCAATAATTAGCAAAAAAAAAAATTTTTTGAGGGGGGGGGGGTTAAACAATTTTCTTTCTTGGTCGATTCCAAAGGTTCATTATTGAAAATAATAAACCAAAAACTCCGTTGGAAAGACCGTTAAATTTGCAATCTTCTCGATGCCCAATAACATTTTGTTAACTGGAGTTGAGATGTGCAGACGACTCATGAAAAGAAAACTCGTTAAAATCTTGAAATCGCTTGTTTTTTCAGTCGCCTGGTAACCATATCAATTCTTGACGCAGAATTGTGGAACTTCCCTAAATAGGGCGCCAAAATCTCAGCTTCCCAACGGTGTGATCAAAAAATATTTTACAATCGAATTTAAGGGGAAAATTTCTGTTTGAACGCGGAAAAACGTGCATTTTTTTTCAACGAAATCGACGGTTTGAAGGGGAGACTCGAAGCTTCAGAGGAGCCCTTGCGGTGAAGACTCTGGAGTTTTGCTTTTCATACGTCGCTTGCACATCTCAACTCTACTTAACCAAATGTTATTGGGCATCGAGAAGATTGAAAATTTAACGCTCTTTCCAACGGAGTTTTGAGATTTGAGCCAACTCTCGAATTGAGGGAGTTATGGTAGATTTATTGAGCAAATATCAAAAACACGAAAAAAAATTTCAAAGTGAAAAAAAAAGGCATTTTGAGTGGGGATACCAAAAAAATGTCATGAGGCACTTTTTGTCGGAAATTAGTTGTAGAACACGTGGGAGAAAGATCGTGAACCACTCGTGTTACACCCTGTATAGAAAAAATAATAAACCTGTGTAATATTTATTGCAAATTAGTTGCAGAACCCTTGAAGTACTGCCCACAAATCGGATACACCTTGTATAATAAATTGAATAATTCTGTCTTCACGGATGTTCGTCTGTGGTCAATCCCCGTCCTTCATTATTTTCTCGTTGTTTCAGGTAAAAAAAAATATTATAAAAACCCTGTGTTGTTGCCTGTAAAGTCGGTATACGGGCGAAAGTTTTACGTGACAACGACTTTGAGTGGTAAAATAATTTTAATGTTAATATTCATTCGTATAGTAGGAAGAAGGATAAAATAAAATTCTTTGTCAAGTTGTACAGAGTAGGTATTTCCCGTAGGTAGTAGGTATTTCCCATGGGTGGGGGGGGGGGAGTGAGTGCCAGGGAAGGGGGGCGGGGCGCTCCCGCTTTTGTGAGCGCCGGGGAAGGGGAGGGGCCGCCCGCCTTTAGGGAGCGCCGAGCTGCACCCCCTCCGTGAGCGGAGCGTAACGCAGTTTCTTGAAGTGTCTCCCGGTAAACCAATTTATAAGACGTTATCACGTCAAAATGGAAAAATAATAAAATAAAAACCTTTTTAACGAAAAAATGGACCGACCTCAAAAATGATGTCCGGAAACACCTAAAAGGGAAAAATAATAATCTGAATGCCTAATAACACTACTATTATATCACTCATATTTGGTAGGAAAACTCACATACTTGAGCATTCATAAAGACGTTTGATATGGCTCATGCAGATTTAGAGCGAATAACCCACCATAATTTCCCCTTTTCTCATCCCCGCAGCACCTTTTAGTTATCGGAACCCCCCTCATATAGCATATAATTTTAAAGCTTACAATCAGACCTTTAATTTGACTATACACAATTAGTCCGGCATCGACTCAGTCGGAAGTCACAGGGCAAGAAGAGTGAATGCGGACCAATATTCGCGAAAACGGGACCACGTTTTTCAACTTCTTTCACAAGTTTTTGATACTTCTAACAAAGCAAAATGAAATCTGTTTGAAACGGGACCACCACGGATACTGGTAGAACACATTTAAAAAAGAATCAGACAGATTGGTACCAGAATAAAGAAATGCAAGGTGTTCAGACATACAAAACTCGGCGCTTTGCGCCTCGGCGGGGGGCTCCGCCCCCCTGCACCCCCCAGTTTATTTCTTTTTCCATACTCTGTATGAAATCATAGGAACACAGAATGTGTTTTTGCGATGCTAGTCATCCGTTAAATAAAAAACAACAATAATAAATGTGGAGTCTTTGGCAATAATAAAATAAATAATTGTTAGACATTTAATTTGGTCTAAAACCCTATAAATGTTTTAAAACCCTATGCTTTTCAATTGATATGAACCTCCAGTTTATGCTGTATGAACAGATGACACCTCGTCCAAAAAGGAGAATCTCTCTTCCTTCTTTCGAGAGAAGAGCTCCATCTAACCAAGAAGATGAAAATGAAGAGTTATAATACAAGGGATTTTATAATAAAAGTTATTATAAAAGGGATATCCTGCTTTGTGGATGCGCACTTTTATAGGGTTTTAGACCAAATTAAATGTCTAACAATTATTTATTTTATTTTCAATCCACTCAGGCGCCTTCGGCATTCTCCTTTGACCCGCCCTCTCAAATTTCAGGTTCCTGCGTCCAACAGGAGAGGAAATGGCCTTGGAGCTCACTCAGCTGATCAGTTACCACTCAGGTGCCTTCACATTCTCCATTGACCCGCCCTCTCAAATTTCAGCTTCCTGCGTTCAACAGGAGAGAAAATGGCCTTGGAGCTCACTCAGCTGATCAGTGACCACTCAGGCGCCTTCAGCATTCTCCATTGACCCGCCCTCTAAAATTTCAGCTTCCTGCGTTCAACAGGAGAGAAAATGGCCTTGGAGCTCACTCAGCTGATCAGTGACCACTCAGGCGCCTTCAGCATTCTCCATTGACCCGCCCTCTAAAATTTCAGCTTCCTGCGTTCAACAGGAGAGAAAATGGCCTTGGAGCTCACTCAGCTGATCAGTGACCACTCAGGCGCCTTCAGCATTCTCCATTGACCCGCCCTCTAAAATTTCAGCTTCCTGCGTTCAACAGGAGAGAAAATGGCCTTGGAGCTCACTCAGCTGATCAGTGACCACTCAGGCGCCTTCAGCATTCTCCATTGACCCGCCCTCTAAAATTTCAGCTTCCTGCGTTCAACAGGAGAGAAAATGGCCTTGGAGCTCACTCAGCTGATCAGTGACCACTCAGGCGCCTTCAGCATTCTCCATTGACCCGCCCTCTCAAATTTCACTGCGGGAGTTCTATTTCCTTACCAACGGCTTGGTTGCACGTGAAAATCATTATGAAAGGCGCGTAACGGTTTTTTCTGTCGCTTTTTAGTGACGATTTTTTTTCGGTAGGTCATCGCAAAAACACATTCTGTGTTTAAAAAAAAAAAAAAAAAAAATCGTCGTCCCACGACAACCCGAATTGAGTACCTCCTCTTTCGCGCGCCTTCAGCGCGTTGAAGTCGGTCAAAAATGGAGAAGCCTCACGCCTCAGGACCGACGGCCGTTCGTCGAAGAAGCTGAAAGGCTTCGTGTGATGCACATGCAAGAGCACCCTAACTACAAGTACAGACCTAATAACGTACGATTTTATACCGGAATGACGAACTTAAGTCTAAGTAACCACGTGATTAGGACCAATCTCGAATCTAATCGTCACTATTTCATGATATGATTGAGAAATGAGACAGGTTTGGTTTCTCACAATGGAATGAACATTTTATTCAACGATGTAAACACTTTCAATCACATAGGTTACGTATTTGATAGACAGTGGATGATTGTTAATAATAAGTTTTAACTTGATCCAACATCTTCAATACGCCCCCTCAAGCAAAACTTATATTACCTGACATTTGGGAACAGAACAAATGCTTCGTCTTGTTTAATGATTTTTGTCAAGAAATCAGCCGGCAGACACACAGACACGGAACCAAAATTGTTCAGAAAGGTCTAAAACGCAAAACGCGAGTGGAAATTGTGATTTTGGAGAACTTTTTTTTTCGTCCTTGAAAAGTGAAAACAAAGCTTCCGCTACCTCCGTAGACTCGGAAGCAATTGTTGTACCCATAAATGCAGTAGCCGTGTGGGTACTCTATGAGTTCGTAGAGACGAGTAGAACATGAATATGGACTCCTAACATATTCAAAGCATACCCAGTGCATACAGTATGTTGGTATGCTATAATAAAAATCGAAAAAACCAAGAATCGTGTAAAAAAAACTCTCTAAAAGAAATTGCAACACCATTGTTCCTTTTCTTAACCACACCTTCAACAGAATGATTTCTTTGAAAATTCGCTCATTAATTCATGCTGCATGAATGGACTTTTTTATTACAGATTCAGATTCTACGACAAATTTCATGAAAAATTGTGGCACATGTTTTTTCATCATTTTTTACGCTGAATCACATGGTGTCATTTGTTATGAGGAAGACCAAGATTTCAAGAGGAAAAATGAATATTTCTTTCAAAAAATCATCAGTTTTGTAATCGAAATTATGATTATTTTTTATTTTCTCTCCTCCTTTTGAACCACGGGCTTGGGGCTGTCTACGGTGAAGTTAAAAATGCAATTATTACCTTAAATATTGAAGTTTGTGCACAAGATTTCGGTGAAATACTGCGATCTCAATTCAGAAAAATCAAGAAATTCAACGATGAGGGGAAAAGAGAGCCTTCTGTGATAACTTTCCTCTTAGAAAACACGATTTCGTCGTCCCAATGGGCAACACTGGGAGGAGACGGCGATCCGAACAGCCAATCAGCGAGCGTTCCCGCTTCACGTCCGTTTTCCCGGTTATTTTTTGAAATCATAAATTTTGATTGTCTCCCAAAAATAACAGGAGACTAATTTTCCGAAATCAGCCCGATTTTCATCTATCCCACACCATTAACTATTCAGGAAAAATGCAAACTGAATTCGGTGAAATTCCTCATTGTCTTGTTTGTTGAGCCAATGAAGTATCCTCAGTAGACATGCGGTAGTGCTCGGATACGCATCGAAAAAAAAGTTGTAAACTTAATTTCTGGATCTTCGTCTTTGAATGTTGCCAACGTCACATTGAGCCAAATTAAGCCAGTTTTATGTGGTGGACCAGATCTCTGGGAGGAATCCAAGTAGCAGTCATTTTGCGACCAGTTTCCTCCGGTCTTCATCTCAAGTAGGTACCTTATTCGCGAATAACGCGTATTCCCGACTCGTCGTTCCCTTCCAACGAGTTTTTTTCGAACATTTGCCAACTTATCGATCGTATTGGCGGACACATAATACTCTGTAGGTTGAAAGGTGCTCGGCGGAGACCTGCAAGCTGCAAGGCGTCGATGGTGCAAGATGGAAGGGGAGTTGCGACAATCTTCGCCTCTCTCAGCCGACTTTTCTCGGTCTGACCTACATCGGCTTCAGGGCGAGCCTTCACAAGGCCCTCGACGTCCCTTAAACTCCTCGTAAACTATTCAGATCCGCCGACTTTGGAGTCCTTGTTGGACATTTGAACAACTCTCAGTGAAATACGTCATAAATCCGTGTGAAAATAAGGTAAAAGTACCAGTGATTGGCACCTTAAAGGAAATTTTGACTTTGGAGGCTCACAGAAGGCTCTCTTTTCCCTTCATCGTTGAATTTCATGATTTTTGGTTTATTATTTTCAATAATGAACCTTTGGAATCGACCAAGAAAAAAAATTTTAACACCCCCTCAAAATTTGATGGTTTACGTTTCAAGGTACGTAGAATCCAAAAAATCGAATAAACATTTGGCCGTCCGTCCGCCGTACGCGGCACTTTCCCCACTTAGCATTGACCGATTTTGATGAAATTTGGTATGTAGGCTCCATTTGGGGTCTAGTTGTGCCCCGAAGCTTTTGGTTGATGTAGGTCACTTTTAAGGGTTCCAAAATCAATTTTGAAATTTTGAAAACGCCCTAACTCTAAAAATTTCGATATAAAGGTATTGTTTTTCCTTCAATTTAAGATTCTATAGAATTTTTAGAATTTTTTGAGACCTCGCGGAGCTCTGTAGGACAAACCGTTCGCTCCCTACAAAAATTTAAGGGTTTATATTGAAATATATATATATATATAAATCAAAACACGAGTGTGAATCGCAAAAGAGGCCTAATCTCCGTTCAAATTAGAGCTGACCGATATGCGATCAATGGTTGGTGATTTTGATTTTTTTTTTGTTTGTTTTCATATTGGATGGTTGGTGATTTTGTAGACGAGTGATCTATATAGAAAAATAATAAACCATTGTGTAATAATCTGCAGCGTTTTCTTCGCAGTATTTAACCGAAATCTTGTGCACAAACTTCAATATTTAAGCTAATAATTGCATTTTCTTAACTTGGGTTTCTGCTGATTTTTGAAAATCGCCAATATTCCAGCCTGCGAGTCATTTTGACCTTGAAAAGGTGGAGTAAAGATTTTATTGTTCAAAATGGATCATGTAGGCCCTAATGACATGTATTTGAATGAAATTTCCACCGGCACAACTTTTGGCAACAAAAAAATCTATAAATTAGGAGGTTTTTTTTTGTTTTTTGCTAGGATTTCGGAAACTGTGGTGAATCGAAGAGGACAACATTTTGTGTACGATAAACAAAATATACCGAAATTAGTACAATAAACTAATTTTAGACTTCACAAGGCCCTGAACGCCCCTTAAACTCCTCGTGAACTTTTCAGATCCGCCGACTTTGGAGTCCTTGTTGGACATTTGAACAACTCTCAGTGAAACACGTCGCACCCGTCCTAGAGTACCTAAGGGCACAACTCAAAAAACGTGATTTTCGGAAAATTGCGTTTGAAGTTTGAAGCCCATTGGCTTGCGGTTCCACTCAATAGAAACGTACCGCCAACATTTACTGTTGCATAGCTGTGTAGTGTAACATCTGAGCTAATGTTTCATCGCGAGAAAAAGATAATTTTTTGTTTAGGGGCCAAGAGGGGGGTAAATTTTGGTCAAATTTCGATGATATTTCGAGTTGTTACCTTTTTAACCGAACATTCTCTGAGATATTTTGAAATGTTACCTTACCCAATAATACCAAATTATAACTTTCTGAGCCACTAGTAATGATAATTACTTAATTACTTGTGTTTCCCAACGGAAAATTATTACCCGTTCGTCAACAATAATAATGAACATAACACAAAATGGTTTGGAATCTTTTATGGACTCTGCTGGACTGTACTTGGTGCAGGAATAGTTGGCTGTCTAGAAGTTTGAACCTAATGGAGAATTTTAATATAATTTCGACACAATTTTATTCAATCTCAAATTTTAGGAATTTCAATTTTACTTTAGAAATTAGTAAAAAACCGAATTAAGTAATTGCAACTACGAGTAAGTAATAATTCAAGTAGGTAATCCAAAACAATCAATATCATCAATACAATAAAACATCACAGCAATCATCATCACTACAAAATATTGTCAGTCAAATTTCAGGAAAAATTCGTAGGTGTTTGAAAGCTACCTAGGTATCAGCAAAGGCATCATTCACTATGGGATACTTTTGTAAGAGTCTCTCAAAAACTTGTCATCATTTGGATCATGGACGGTGATGATGTGTGATGCTGGTCCATTACAAAGAACAGCGTCTGAAAAGTTGATGGAGGAATCGCTGGAATCAACAAGGGGACGATTTGTATGGCTTTCCCACGCAGTGCAAGTGAAGTTGCTCGGTGAGGTCACAATAAGAGTCATGGTTGATCAAATTGTTGCTGAAGCAAATATTAGATTTTGAACTGAATCTAACGGGATGTGCCCAAGTTTCCTCCTTCTCCGATGAACTTCCAGGGAAAAGGCTCAATTTCATGCCATTTTCAATCATATTGTGACACGAGTTGGCATTTAACATTGCAACATGATCAGTGACGGCATTGTCCATTTGACTTGTTGCTATTGACTTCTGTTGAAGACCTTGTTAATTATTTTCCCCCAAAATCACCAATCTGGAGTAGTGAAGAGGCAGTTGTGTAAAAACTCGGCGCTGCGCCGTGAATTGGCCCCCTGAATCTCATTCAAAGTAGCAAGGATTGGTACCCCAAAGAAGCTGTCAGGGTTGGCTCACGAATATTTAGCATATCTCTTACCACGTCTATGTTCTCATAAGTGACTAGGTCAAAACTAGCGTGTTCAAATGGCACAGGCTTCACAACCTTATTGACAGTCAGCCACCCCAAGAGCCTCCCAGGAGAGCTCCACCAAGAGTTTTTGCTAAGAAAAAAGAAAAAAATTCACCTTATCTGTCCGAAGAATAAGTTGCAACTCAAATTTCACGATACTTTCAGGCGAGTTTTTTGAGTTGGCTCCATGTTCCACGAACCAAACGTCTACCCCTCCTTCGTCGAACAAAGAAACTAGTGCTCTCAAGACGTCCCTGAATAAGACCGCAAAATGCCTGTCATCTACGAATGTAGTAGACACCTTCAGCAATGCTTTCCCGGTCATAACTCAAAAACCCCATTTTTTGAGTTGTGCCTTTACTCTAGGACGGGTGCGACGTCATAAATCTGTTCAAAATAAGGTAAAAGTACCAGTGATTGGCACCTTAAAAGAAATTTTGACTTTGGAGTCCTTGTTGGACATTTGAACAACTCTCAGTGAAATACGTCATAAATCTGTGTAAAAATAGGGTAAAAGTACCAGTGATTGGCACCTGAAAGGAAATTTTGACTTTGGAGTCCTTGTTGGACATTTGAACAACTCTCAGTGAAATACGTCACAAATCTGTGTGAAAATAAGGTAAAAGTACCAGTGATTGGCACCTTAAAGGAAATTTTGACTTTGGAGTCCTTGTTGGAGTCACTGTTTTGGAGAGAACTCTGGATTCTGTTGTAATTTGTCGAGTATTTACAGGAAGAATTTATTGAGGGGCATCAAATCGTCAGTTGAAATTGAAAGAGACTGCTTTCCTAAGTCGGTTAGCAAGCTCTCGTCGATGTCATAATACACCGCCAACATAACTCGTCTTCAATCCGGTTTCTGCCTGCCTTCTGAGCCGCCTTGTGCTCCACATTACAGCGTCCCAAACCGGACTACCGTTTCCTACTTCCTGCATCGACTTCCCCAGACGGGTTTCTCGTCTTTCGAACACTAGGATGGGTTTCGCACGACTGTAAGGGCGATTCTTCGTTCGAAGGGGCGTCCGAAGGCGAGTTGACCAGGTTTTTTTTTCGAAGTTGAGTGAAAGCTTTCGGAGGCACTTATGACCGGTAAACCCCCTCAAGGGCACTTGCTTTCTAACGCACCCCATTAAAGTCCGTATTACTGTAAAATTGCAACAAACCTCCACACTAATGAGCTTTCAATACGATGAAAAACGGATGTAAACATTTTTCCTTTCCTCGACCCAACTTAAAGGGTGAAAATGAGGATAGTGAACGTGTATTGCGATACCAACAAGGACACCTTTAGGCAATTTACTGGAAAAATTTGACGATATTTCTCATAAAAATTTGTATTGACGATATTTCTCATAAAAATGTGTATTGACGATATTTCTCAAGAAAATTAGTATTGACAATATTTCTCAAGAAAATTAGTATTGACGATATATCTCAAGAAAATTTGTATTGACGATATTTCTCATAAAAAGTTGTATTGACGATATTTCTCATAAAAAGTTGTATTGACGATATTTCTCATAAAAAGTTGTATTGACGATATTTCTCAAGAAAATTTGTATTGACGATATTTCTCATAAAAATTTGTATTGACGATATTTCTCAAGAAAATTTGTATTGACGATATTTCTCATAAAAATTTGTATTGACGATATTTCTCATAAAAAGTTGTATTGACGATATTTCTCATAAAAAGTTGTATTGACGATATTTCTCATAAAAAGTTGTATTGACGATATTTCTCAAGAAAATTTGTATTGACGATATTTCTCATAAAAATTTGTATTGACGATATTTCTCAAGAAAATTTGTATTGACGATATTTCTCATAAAAATTTGTATTGACGATATTTCTTATAAAAATGTGTATTGACGATATTTCTCAAGAAAATTTGTATTGAAGATATTTCTCATAAAAATTTGTATTGACGATATTTCTCATAAAAATTTGTATTGACGATATTTCTCATAAAAATGTGTATTGAAGATATTTCTCAAGAAAATTAGTATTGACAATATTTCTCAAGAAAATTAGTATTGACGATATTTCTCATAAATATTTGTATTGACGATATTTCTCATAAAAATTTGTATTGACGATATTTCTCAACAAAATTTGTATTGACGATATTTCTCAAGAAAATTTGTATTGACGATATTTCTCAAGAAAATTTGTATTGACGATATTTCTCAAGAAAATGTGTATTGACGATATTTCTCAAGAAAATTTGTATTGACGATATTTCTCAAGAAAATTTGTATTGACGATATTTCTCATAAAAATGTGTATTGACGATATTTCTCAAGAAAATGTGTAGGTATTGACGATATTTCTCATAAAAATTTGTATTGACGATATTTCTCATAAAAATTTGTATTGACGATATTTCTCATAAAAATTTGTATTGACGATATTTCTCATAAAAATTTGTATTGACGATATTTCTCAAGAAAATTTGTATTGACGATATTTCTAAAGAAAATTTGTATTGACGATATTTCTCAAGAAAATTTGTATTGACGATATTTCTCATAAAAATGTGTATTGACGATATTTCTCAAGAAATTAGTATTGACGATATTTCTCAAGAAAATTAGTATTGACGATATTTCTCATAAATATTTGTATTGACGATATTTCTCATAAAAATTTGTATTGACGATATTTCTCATGAAAATTTGTATTGACGATATTTCTCAAGAAAATTAGTATTGACAATATTTCTCAAGAAAATTAGTATTGACGATATTTCTCATAAATATTTGTATTGACGATATTTCTCATAAAATTTGTATTGACGATATTTCTCATAAAAATGTGTATTGACGATATTTCTCAAGAAAATTAGTATTGACAATATTTCTCAAGAAAATTAGTATTGACGATATTTCTCATAAATATTTGTATTGACGATATTTCTCATAAAAATTTGTATTGACGATATTTCTCAAGAAAATTTGTATTGACGATATTTCTCAAGAAAATTTGTATTGACGATATTTCTCATAAAAATTTGTATTGACGATATTTCTCATAAAAATTTGTATTGACGATATTTCTCAAGAAAATTTGTATTGACGATATTTCTCAAGAAAATTTGTATTGACGATATTTCTCAAGAAAATTTGTATTGACGATATTTCTCAAGAAAATTTGTATTGACGATATTTCTCAAGAAAATTTGTATTGAAGATATTTCTCATAAAAATTTGTATTGACGATATTTCTCATAAAAATGTGTATTGACGATATTTCTCAAGAAAATTTGTATTGACGATATTTCTCATAAAAATTTGTATTGACGATATTTCTCAAGAAAATTTGTATTGACGATATTTCTCATAAAAATTTGTATTGACGATATTTCTCATAAAAATTTGTATTGACGATATTTCTCAAGAAAATTTGTATTGACGATATTTCTCAAGAAAATATGTATTGACGATATTTCTCAAGAAAATATGTATTGACGATATTTCTCATAAAAATGTGTATTGACGATATTTCTCAAGAAAATTAGTATTGACGATATTTCTCAAGAAAATTAGTATTGACGATAGTTCTCATAAATATTTGTATTGACGATATTTCTCAAGAAAATTTGTATTGAAGATATTTCTCATAAAAATTTGTATTGACGATATTTCTCAAGAAAATTTGTATTGACGATATTTCTCATAAAAATTTGTATTGACGATATTTCTCATAAAAATTTGTATTGACGATATTTCTCAAGAAAATTTGTATTGACGATATTTCTCATAAAAATTTGTATTGACGATATTTCTCATAAAAAGTTGTATTGACGATATTTCTCATAAAAGTTGTATTGACGATATTTCTCATAAAAAGTTGTATTGACGATATTTCTCAAGAAAATTTGTATTGACGATATTTCTCATAAAAATTTGTATTGACGATATTTCTCAAGAAAATTTGTATTGACGATATTTCTCATAAAAATTTGTATTGACGATATTTCTTATAAAAATGTGTATTGACGATATTTCTCAAGAAAATTTGTATTGAAGATATTTCTCATAAAAATTTGTATTGACGATATTTCTCATAAAAATTTGTATTGACGATATTTCTCATAAAAATGTGTATTGACGATATTTCTCAAGAAAATTAGTATTGACAATATTTCTCAAGAAAATTAGTATTGACGATATTTCTCATAAATATTTGTATTGACGATATTTCTCATAAAAAATTGTATTGACGATATTTCTCAAGAAAATTTGTATTGACGATATTTCTCAAGAAAATTTGTATTGACGATATTTCTCAAGAAAATTTGTATTGACGATATTTCTCAAGAAAATTTGTATTGACGATATTTCTCAAGAAAATTTGTATTGACGATATTTCTCATAAAAATTTGTATTGACGATATTTCTCATAAAAATGTGTATTGACGATATTTCTCAAGAAAATTTGTATTGACGATATTTCTCATAAAAATTTGTATTGACGATATTTCTCAAGAAAATTTGTATTGACGATATTTCTCATAAAAATTTGTATTGACGATATTTCTCATAAAAATTTGTATTGACGATATTTCTCAAGAAAATTTGTATTGACGATATTTCTCATGAAAATTTGTATTGACGATATTTCTCATAAAAATTTGTATTGACGATATTTCTCATAAAAATGTGTATTGACGATATTTCTCAAGAAAATTAGTATTGACAATATTTCTCAAGAAAATTAGTATTGACGATATTTCTCATAAATATTTGTATTGACGATATTTCTCATAAAAATTTGTATTGACGATATTTCTCATGAAAATTTGTATTGACGATATTTCTCAAGAAAATTAGTATTGACAATATTTCTCAAGAAAATTAGTATTGACGATATTTCTCATAAATATTTGTATTGACGATATTTCTCATAAAAATTTGTATTGACGATATTTCTCAAGAAAATTTGTATTGACGATATTTCTCATGAAAATTTGTATTGACGATATTTCTCAAGAAAATTTGTATTGACGATATTTCTCATAAATATTTGTATTGACGATATTTCTCATAAAAATTTGTATTGACGATATTTCTCATAAAAATTTGTATTGACGATATTTCTCAAGAAAATTAGTATTGACAATATTTCTCAAGAAAATTAGTATTGACGATATTTCTCATAAATATTTGTATTGACGATATTTCTCATAAAAATTTGTATTGACGATATTTCTCATAAAAATGTGTATTGACGATATTTCTCAAGAAAATTAGTATTGACAATATTTCTCAAGAAAATTAGTATTGACGATATTTCTCATAAATATTTGTATTGACGATATTTCTCATAAAAATTTGTATTGACGATATTTCTCATAAAAATTTGTATTGACGATATTTCTCATAAAAATGTGTATTGACGATATTTCTCAAGAAAATTTGTATTGACGATATTTCTCATAAAAATTTGTATTGACGATATTTCTCAAGAAAATTTGTATTGACGATATTTCTCATAAAAATTTGTATTGACGATATTTCTCATAAAAATTTGTATTGACGATATTTCTCAAGAAAATTTGTATTGACGATATTTCTCATAAAAATTTGTATTGACGATATTTCTCATAAAAATTTGTATTGACGATATTTCTCATAAAAATGTGTATTGACGATGTTTCTCAAGAAAATTAGTATTGACGATATTTCTCAAGAAAATTAGTATTGACGATAGTTCTCATAAATATTTGTATTGACGATATTTCTCAAGAAAATTTGTATTGACGATATTTCTCATAAAAATTTGTATTGACGATATTTCTCAAGAAAATTTGTATTGACGATATTTCTCATAAAAATTTGTATTGACGATATTTCTTATAAAAATGTGTATTGACGATATTTCTCAAGAAAATTTGTATTGAAGATATTTCTCATAAAAATTTGTATTGACGATATTTCTCATAAAAATTTGTATTGACGATATTTCTCATAAAAATGTGTATTGACGATATTTCTCAAGAAAATTAGTATTGACAATATTTCTCAAGAAAATTAGTATTGACGATATTTCTCATAAATATTTGTATTGACGATATTTCTCATAAAAATTTGTATTGACGATATTTCTCAACAAAATTTGTATTGACGATATTTCTCATGAAAATTTGTATTGACGATATTTCTCAAGATAATTTGTATTGACGATATTTCTCAAGAAAATGTGTATTGACGATATTTCTCAAGAAAATTTGTATTGACGATATTTCTCATAAAAATTTGTATTGACGATATTTCTCATAAAAATGTGTATTGACGATATTTCTCAAGAAAATTTGTATTGACGATATTTCTCATAAAAATTTGTATTGACGATATTTCTCAAGAAAATTTGTATTGACGATATTTCTCATAAAAATTTGTATTGACGATATTTCTCATAAAAATTTGTATTGACGATATTTCTCAAGAAAATTTGTAT
This sequence comes from Apolygus lucorum, assembly GCA_009739505.2. Lineage (NCBI taxonomy): Eukaryota > Metazoa > Arthropoda > Insecta > Hemiptera > Miridae > Apolygus > Apolygus lucorum. The sequence goes on from CM019175.2 coordinate 1,777,521, forward strand.
TGACGATATTTCTCATGAAAATTTGTATTGACGATATTTCTCATAAAAATTTGTATTGACGATATTTCTCATAAAAATGTGTATTGACGATATTTCTCAAGAAAATTAGTATTGACGATATTTCTCAAGAAAATTAGTATTGACGATATTTCTCATAAATATTTGTATTGACGATATTTCTCATAAAAATTTGTATTGACGATATTTCTCATAAAAATTTGTATTGACGATATTTCTCAAGAAAATTAGTATTGACGATATTTCTCAAGAAAATTAGTATTGACGATATTTCTCATAAATATTTGTATTGACGATATTTCTCATAAAAATTTGTATTGACGATATTTCTCAAGAAAATTTGTATTGACGATATTTCTCAAGAAAATTTGTATTGACGATATTTCTCAAGAAAATTTGTATTGACGATATTTCTCATAAAAATTTGTATTGACGATATTTCTCATAAAAATTTGTATTGACGATATTTCTCATAAAAATTTGTATTGACGATATTTCTCAAGAAAATTAGTATTGACGATATTTCTCAAGAAAATTAGTATTGACGATATTTCTCATAAATATTTGTATTGACGATATTTCTCATAAAAATTTGTATTGACGATATTTCTCATAAAAATGTGTATTGACGATATTTCTCAAGAAAATTAGTATTGACGATATTTCTCAAGAAAATTAGTATTGACGATATTTCTCATAAATATTTGTATTGACGATATTTCTCATAAAAATTTGTATTGACGATATTTCTCATGAAAATTTGTATTGACGATATTTCTCATGAAAATTTGTATTGACGATATTTCTCAAGAAAATTTGTATTGACGATATTTCTCAAGAAAATATGTATTGACGATATTTCTCAAGAAAATTTGTATTGACCATATTTCTCATAAAAATTTGTATTGACGATATTTCTCATAAAAATGTGTATTGACGATATTTCTCATGAAAATTTGTATTGACGATATTTCTCATAAAAATTTGTATTGACGATATTTCTCAAGAAAATTTGTATTGACGATATTTCTCATAAAAATTTGTATTGACGATATTTCTCATAAAAATTTGTATTGACGATATTTCTCAAGAAAATTTGTATTGACGATATTTCTCAAGAAAATTTGTATTGACGATATTTCTCATAAAAATTTGTATTGACGATATTTCTCATAAAAATGTGTATTGACGATATTTCTCAAGAAAATTAGTATTGACGATATTTCTCAAGAAAATTAGTATTGACGATAGTTCTCATAAATATTTGTATTGACGATATTTCTCAAGAAAATTTGTATTGACGATATTTCTCATAAAAATTTGTATTGACGATATTTCTCAAGAAAATTTGTATTGACGATATTTCTCATAAAAATTTGTATTGACGATATTTCTCATAAAATATTGTATTGACGATATTTCTCAAGAAAATTTGTATTGACGATATTTCTCATAAAAATTTGTATTGACGATATTTCTCATAAAAAGTTGTATTGACGATATTTCTCATAAAAAGTTGTATTGACGATATTTCTCATAAAAAGTTGTATTGACGATATTTCTCAAGAAAATTTGTATTGACGATATTTCTCATAAAAATTTGTATTGACGATATTTCTCAAGAAAATTTGTATTGACGATATTTCTCATAAAAATTTGTATTGACGATATTTCTTATAAAAATGTGTATTGACGATATTTCTCAAGAAAATTTGTATTGAAGATATTTCTCATAAAAATTTGTATTGACGATATTTCTCATAAAAATTTGTATTGACGATATTTCTCATAAAAATGTGTATTGACGATATTTCTCAAGAAAATTAGTATTGACAATATTTCTCAAGAAAATTAGTATTGACGATATTTCTCATAAATATTTGTATTGACGATATTTCTCATAAAAATTTGTATTGACGATATTTCTCAAGAAAATTTGTATTGACGATATTTCTCAAGAAAATTTGTATTGACGATATTTCTCAAGAAAATTTGTATTGACGATATTTCTCAAGAAAATTTGTATTGACGATATTTCTCAAGAAAATTTGTATTGACGATATTTCTCATAAAAATTTGTATTGACGATATTTCTCATAAAAATGTGTATTGACGATATTTCTCAAGAAAATTTGTATTGACGATATTTCTCATAAAAATTTGTATTGACGATATTTCTCAAGAAAATTTGTATTGACGATATTTCTCATAAAAATTTGTATTGACGATATTTCTCATAAAAATTTGTATTGACGATATTTCTCAAGAAAATTTGTATTGACGATATTTCTCTAGAAAATTTGTATTGACGATATTTCTCATAAAAATTTGTATTGACGATATTTCTCATAAAAATGTGTATTGACGATATTTCTCAAGAAAATTTGTATTGACGATATTTCTCAAGAAAATTAGTATTGACGATATTTCTCATAAATATTTGTATTGACGATATTTCTCATAAAAATTTGTATTGACGATATTTCTCATAAAAATTTGTATTGACGATATTTCTCAAGAAAATTAGTATTGACGATATTTCTCAAGAAAATTAGTATTGACGATATTTCTCATAAATATTTGTATTGACGATATTTCTCATAAAAATTTGTATTGACGATATTTCTCAAGAAAATTTGTATTGACGATATTTCTCAAGAAAATTTGTATTGACGATATTTCTCAAGAAAATTTGTATTGACGATATTTCTCATAAAAATTTGTATTGACGATATTTCTCATAAAAATTTGTATTGACGATATTTCTCATAAAAATTTGTATTGACGATATTTCTCAAGAAAATTTGTATTGACGATATTTCTAAAGAAAATTTGTATTGACGATATTTCTCATAAATATTTGTATTGACGATATTTCTCATAAAAATTTGTATTGACGATATTTCTCATAAAAATGTGTATTGACGATATTTCTCAAGAAAATTAGTATTGACGATATTTCTCAAGAAAATTAGTATTGACGATATTTCTCATAAATATTTGTATTGACGATATTTCTCATAAAAATTTGTATTGACGATATTTCTCAAGAAAATTTGTATTGACGATATTTCTCAAGAAAATTTGTATTGACGATATTTCTCAAGAAAATTTGTATTGACGATATTTCTCAAGAAAATTTGTATTGACGATATTTCTCAAGAAAATTTGTATTGACGATATTTCTCATAAAAATTTGTATTGACGATATTTCTCATAAAAATGTGTATTGACGATATTTCTCAAGAAAATTTGTATTGACGATATTTCTCAAGAAAATTAGTATTGACGATATTTCTCAAGAAAATTTGTATTGACGATATTTCTCATAAAAATTTGTATTGACGATATTTCTCATAAAAATTTGTATTGACGATATTTCTCATAAAAATTTGTATTGACGATATTTCTCAAGAAAATTTGTATTGACGATATTTCTCAAGAAAATTTGTATTGACGATATTTCTCATAAAAATTTGTATTGACGATATTTCTATAGAAAATTTGTATTGACGATATTTCTCATAAAAATTTGTATTGACGATATTTCTCATAAAAATTTGTATTGACGATATTTCTCAAGAAAATTTGTATTGACGATATTTCTCAAGAAAATATGTATTGACGATATTTCTCATAAAAATGTGTATTGACGATATTTCTCAAGAAAATTAGTATTGACGATATTTCTCATAAATATTTGTATTGACGATATTTCTCATAAAAATGTGTATTGACGATATTTCTCAAGAAAATTTGTATTGACGACATATCTCAAGAAAATTTGTATTGACGATATTTCTCATAAAAATGTGTATTGACGATATTTCTCAAGAAAATTAGTATTGACGATATTTCTCATAAAAATTTGTATTGACGATATTTCTCAAGAAAATTTGTATTGACGATATTTCTCATAAAAATTTGTATTGACGATATTTCTCATAAAAATTTGTATTGACGATATTTCTCATAAAAATTTGTATTGACGATATTTCTCAAGAAAATTTGTATTGACGATATTTCTCATGAAAATTTGTATTGACGATATTTCTCATAAAAATTTGTATTGACGATATTTCTCATAAAAATGTGTATTGACGATATTTCTCAAGAAAATTAGTATTGACGATATTTCTCAAGAAAATTAGTATTGACGATAGTTCTCATAAATATTTGTATTGACGATATTTCTCAAGAAATTTGTATTGACGATATTTCTCATAAAAATTTGTATTGACGATATTTCTCAAGAAAATTTGTATTGACGATATTTCTCATAAAAATTTGTATTGACGATATTTCTCATAAAAATTTGTATTGACGATATTTCTCAAGAAAATTTGTATTGACGATATTTCTCATGAAAATTTGTATTGACGATATTTCTCATAAAAATTTGTATTGACGATATTTCTCATAAAAATGTGTATTGACGATATTTCTCAAGAAAATTAGTATTGACAATATTTCTCAAGAAAATTAGTATTGACGATATTTCTCATAAATATTTGTATTGACAATATTTCTCAAGAAAATTAGTATTGACGATATTTCTCATAAATATTTGTATTGACGATATTTCTCATAAAAATTTGTATTGACGATATTTCTCAACAAAATTTGTATTGACGATATTTCTCATGAAAATTTGTATTGACGATATTTCTCAAGATAATTTGTATTGACGATATTTCTCAAGAAAATGTGTATTGACGATATTTCTCAAGAAAATTTGTATTGACGATATTTCTCATAAAAATTTGTATTGACGATATTTCTCATAAAAATGTGTATTGACGATATTTCTCAAGAAAATTTGTATTGACGATATTTCTCATAAAAATTTGTATTGACGATATTTCTCAAGAAAATTTGTATTGACGATATTTCTCATAAAAATTTGTATTGACGATATTTCTCATAAAAATTTGTATTGACGATATTTCTCAAGAAAATTTGTATTGACGATATTTCTCATGAAAATTTGTATTGACGATATTTCTCATAAAAATTTGTATTGACGATATTTCTCATAAAAATGTGTATTGACGATATTTCTCAAGAAAATTAGTATTGACGATATTTCTCAAGAAAATTAGTATTGACGATATTTCTCATAAATATTTGTATTGACGATATTTCTCATAAAAATTTGTATTGACGATATTTCTCATAAAAATTTGTATTGACGATATTTCTCAAGAAAATTAGTATTGACGATATTTCTCAAGAAAATTAGTATTGACGATATTTCTCATAAATATTTGTATTGACGATATTTCTCATAAAAATTTGTATTGACGATATTTCTCAAGAAAATTTGTATTGACGATATTTCTCATGAAAATTTGTATTGACGATATTTCTCAAGAAAATTTGTATTGACGATATTTCTCATAAATATTTGTATTGACGATATTTCTCATAAAAATTTGTATTGACGATATTTCTCATAAAAATTTGTATTGACGATATTTCTCAAGAAAATTAGTATTGACGATATTTCTCAAGAAAATTAGTATTGACGATATTTCTCATAAATATTTGTATTGACGATATTTCTCATAAAAATTTGTATTGACGATATTTCTCATAAAAATGTGTATTGACGATATTTCTCAAGAAAATTAGTATTGACGATATTTCTCAAGAAAATTAGTATTGACGATATTTCTCATAAATATTTGTATTGACGATATTTCTCATAAAAATTTGTATTGACGATATTTCTCAAGAAAATTTGTATTGACGATATTTCTCAAGAAAATTTGTATTGACGATATTTCTCAAGAAAATTTGTATTGACGATATTTCTCAAGAAAATTTGTATTGACGATATTTCTCAAGAAAATTTGTATTGACCATATTTCTCATAAAAATTTGTATTGACGATATTTCTCATAAAAATGTGTATTGACGATATTTCTCATGAAAATTTGTATTGACGATATTTCTCATGAAAATTTGTATTGACGATATTTCTCAAGAAAATTTGTATTGACGATATTTCTCATAAAAATTTGTATTGACGATATTTCTCATAAAAATTTGTATTGACGATATTTCTCAAGAAAATTTGTATTGACGATATTTCTCAAGAAAATTTGTATTGACGATATTTCTCATAAAAATTTGTATTGACGATATTTCTCATAAAAATGTGTATTGACGATATTTCTCAAGAAAATTAGTATTGACGATATTTCTCAAGAAAATTAGTATTGACGATAGTTCTCATAAATATTTGTATTGACGATATTTCTCAAGAAAATTTGTATTGACGATATTTCTCATAAAAATTTGTATTGACGATATTTCTCAAGAAAATTTGTATTGACGATATTTCTCATAAAAATTTGTATTGACGATATTTCTCATAAAATATTGTATTGACGATATTTCTCAAGAAAATTTGTATTGACGATATTTCTCATAAAAATTTGTATTGACGATATTTCTCATAAAAAGTTGTATTGACGATATTTCTCATAAAAAGTTGTATTGACGATATTTCTCATAAAAAGTTGTATTGACGATATTTCTCAAGAAAATTTGTATTGACGATATTTCTCATAAAAATTTGTATTGACGATATTTCTCAAGAAAATTTGTATTGACGATATTTCTCATAAAAATTTGTATTGACGATATTTCTTATAAAAATGTGTATTGACGATATTTCTCAAGAAATTTGTATTGAAGATATTTCTCATAAAAATTGTATTGACGATATTTCTCATAAAAATTTGTATTGACGATATTTCTCATAAAAATGTGTATTGACGATATTTCTCAAGAAAATTAGTATTGACAATATTTCTCAAGAAAATTAGTATTGACGATATTTCTCATAAATATTTGTATTGACGATATTTCTCATAAAAATTTGTATTGACGATATTTCTCATGAAAATTTGTATTGACGATATTTCTCATGAAAATTTGTATTGACGATATTTCTCAAGAAAATTTGTATTGACGATATTTCTCAAGAAAATTTGTATTGACGATATTTCTCAAGAAAATTTGTATTGACGATATTTCTCATAAAAATTTGTATTGACGATATTTCTCATAAAAATGTGTATTGACGATATTTCTCAAGAAAATTTGTATTGACGATATTTCTCATAAAAATTTGTATTGACGATATTTCTCAAGAAAATTTGTATTGACGATATTTCTCATAAAAATTTGTATTGACGATATTTCTCATAAAAATTTGTATTGACGATATTTCTCAAGAAAATTTGTATTGACGATATTTCTCAAGAAGATTTGTAATGACGATATTTCTCATAAAAATTTGTATTGACGATATTTCTCATAAAAATGTGTATTGACGATATTTCTCAAGAAAATTAGTATTGACGATATTTCTCAAGAAAATTAGTATTGACGATATTTCTCATAAATATTTGTATTGACGATATTTCTCATAAAAATTTGTATTGACGATATTTCTCATAAAAATTTGTATTGACGATATTTCTCAAGAAAATTAGTATTGACGATATTTCTCAAGAAAATTAGTATTGACGATATTTCTCATAAATATTTGTATTGACGATATTTCTCATAAAAATTTGTATTGACGATATTTCTCAAGAAAATTTGTATTGACGATATTTCTCAAGAAAATTTGTATTGACGATATTTCTCAAGAAAATTTGTATTGACGATATTTCTCATAAATATTTGTATTGACGATATTTCTCATAAAAATTTGTATTGACGATATTTCTCATAAAATTTGTATTGACGATATTTCTCAAGAAAATTAGTATTGACGATATTTCTCAAGAAAATTAGTATTGACGATATTTCTCATAAATATTTGTATTGACGATATTTCTCATAAAAATTTGTATTGACGATATTTCTCATAAAAATGTGTATTGACGATATTTCTCAAGAAAATTAGTATTGACGATATTTCTCAAGAAAATTAGTATTGACGATATTTCTCATAAATATTTGTATTGACGATATTTCTCATAAAAATTTGTATTGACGATATTTCTCAAGAAAATTTGTATTGACGATATTTCTCAAGAAAATTTGTATTGACGATATTTCTCAAGAAAATTTGTATTGACGATATTTCTCAAGAAAATTTGTATTGACGATATTTCTCAAGAAAATTTGTATTGACGATATTTCTCATAAAAATTTGTATTGACGATATTTCTCATAAAAATGTGTATTGACGATATTTCTCAAGAAAATTTGTATTGACGATATTTCTCATAAAAATTTGTATTGACGATATTTCTCAAGAAAATTTGTATTGACGATATTTCTCATAAAAATTTGTATTGACGATATTTCTCATAAAAATTTGTATTGACGATATTTCTCATAAAAATTTGTATTGACGATATTTCTCAAGAAAATTTGTATTGACGATATTTCTCAAGAAAATTTGTATTGACGATATTTCTCATAAAAATTTGTATTGACGATATTTCTATAGAAAATTTGTATTGACGATATTTCTCATAAAAATTTGTATTGACGATATTTCTCATAAAAATTTGTATTGACGATATTTCTCATAAAAATATGTATTGACGATATTTCTCAAGAAAATTTGTATTGACGATATTTCTCATAAAAATGTGTATTGACGATATTTCTCAAGAAAATTAGTATTGACGATATTTCTCATAAATATTTGTATTGACGATATTTCTCATAAAAATTTGTATTGACGATATTTCTCAAGAAAATTTGTTTTGACGATATTTCTCATAAAAATTTGTATTGACGATATTTCTCATAAAAATGTGTATTGACGATATTTCTCAAGAAAATTTGTATTGACGATATTTCTCAAGAAAATTTGTATTGACGATATTTCTCAAGAAAATTTGTATTGACGATATTTCTCATAAAAATTTGTATTGACGATATTTCTCATAAAAATTTGTATTGACGATATTTCTCATAAAAATTTGTATTGACGATATTTCTCAAGAAAATTTGTATTGACGATATTTCTCATGAAAATTTGTATTGACGATATTTCTCATAAAAATTTGTATTGACGATATTTCTCATAAAAATGTGTATTGACGATATTTCTCAAGAAAATTAGTATTGACGATATTTCTCAAGAAAATTAGTATTGACGATAGTTCTCATAAATATTTGTATTGACGATATTTCTCAAGAAAATTTGTATTGAAGATATTTCTCATAAAAATTTGTATTGACGATATTTCTATAGAAAATTTGTATTGACGATATTTCTCATAAAAATTTGTATTGACGATATTTCTCATAAAAATTTGTATTGACGATATTTCTCAAGAAAATTTGTATTGACGATATATCTCAAGAAAATTTGTATTGACGATATTTCTCATAAAAATTTGTATTGACGATATTTCTCATAAAAATGTGTATTGACGATATTTCTCAAGAAAATTAGTATTGACAATATTTCTCAAGAAAATTAGTATTGACGATATTTCTCATAAATATTTGTATTGACGATATTTCTCATAAAAATTTGTATTGACGATATTTCTCATGAAAATTTGTATTGACGATATTTCTCATAAAAATTTGTATTGACGATATTTCTCATAAAAAATTGTATTGACGATATTTCTCATAAAAATTTGTATTGACGATATTTCTCATAAAAATTTGTATTGACGATATTTCTAATAAAAATTTGTATTGACGATATTTCTCATAAAAATTTGTATTGACGATATTTCTCATAAAAATTTGTATTGACGATATTTCTCATGAAAATTTGTATTGACGATATTTCTCATGAAAATTTGTATTGACGATATTTCTCAAGAAAATTTGTATTGACGATATTTCTCATAAAAATTTGTATTGACGATATTTCTCATAAAAATTTGTATTGACGATATTTCTCAAGAAAATTTGTATTGACGATATTTCTCAAGAAAATTTGTATTGACGATATTTCTCAAGAAAATGTGTAGGTATTGACGATATTTCTCATAAAAATTTGTATTGACGATATTTCTAATAAAAATTTGTATTGACGATATTTCTCAAGAAAATTTGTTTCGGAAAACTTAGACCATTTTCGAAAATTTCGACAATATTTGTCTCAAAAGTCCGTTTTGGACACTTCTAATTTTTTTTTAGTTTGTAGACAATTTTCGTATAAAATAAGAAAAAAATTTGGACAATATTTTTCACGAAAATCCGATTTTGGAATCTAATTAACGTTTCTGTCTATAAATTTCCAAAAAAAAAAAATTCAAAAAAAAAAGAAGAAAACGTTTACAATATTTTTCATTGAAGTGCGATTTTGGAACCCTCTTAACGTATTTTATACCTTCAAATTACAGGTCGAACGGCGAGCTTTCCAAAATGTGCGGCTCGAAAAATGACGTCAAAGCTCAAAAATGTTTTTAAAAAAAGCGTAGGAAAGGTGTATTGCGATCATACCTCCAAATTGAGTGCCTTTGGAAAAGTTTTAAACATTTTCGAAAAAAAGTAAAAAAAGTCCATTCATGCAGCATGAATTAATGAGCGAATTTTCAAAGAAATCTTTCAGTTGAAGGTGTGGTTAAGAAAATGAACAATGGTGTTGCAATTTCTATTAGAAAGTTTTTTTTTACACGATTCTTGGTATTTTTTCGATTTATAGTGTAGCATACCAACATACTGTATGCACTGGGTGTGCTTTGAAGATGTTAGGAGTCCATATTCATGTTCTACTCGTCTCCATAAACTCATAGAGTACCCACACGGCTATTGTTGGTTTTTTCGATTTTCAGTATACCAACATACTGTATGCACTGGGTATGCTTTGAAGATGTTAGGAGTCCATATTCATGTTCTACTCGTCTCCATAAACTCATAGAGTACCCACACGGCTATTGTTGGTTTTTTCGATTTTCAGTATACCATACCAACATACTGTATGCACTGGGTATGCTTTGAAGATGTTAGGAGTCCATATTCATGTTCTACTCGTCTCTACGAACTCATAGAGTACCCACATGGCTATTGTTGGGTTTTTTTTATTTTCAGTATACCATACCAAAATACTGTATGCACTGGGTATGCTTTGAAGATGTTAGGAGTCCATATTCATGTTCTAATCGTCTCCACGAACTCATAGAGTACCCACATGGCTATTGTTGGGTTTTTTCTATTTTCAGTATACCATACCAACATACTGTATGCACTGGGTATACTTTGAAGATCTTAGGAGTCCATATTCATGTTCTACTCGTATCTACGAACTCATAGAGTACCCACTCGGCTACTGCATTTCTGGGTACAACAAATATACGCACGTTTTCATCATATATATAAATGTATACATACTTTTCTTAGATTCTGGACAATTTTCATTTTTGAAAAACGCATTGATATCAGAAATTTTGTGCTGAATCCGAATATACCATAATATGGTATATATTATATTACCATGATTTGAAGATAATAACCACAAAAAACGGGAAAAACCCCTTTTTTTGGACTTTTTTTGAATTTTGGACCACTTTGGATTGTCAAAAATTGCTGGTTAACGAACTTGACCTATTGTTTGTTGTTACGAACGTTTTAGCAAAAACTAAAAAAAATGAAAATTAACTTTCAATATAAAAGTGGGGACTCAGCTGATCTGGGAGCTCGATTTTCGACTCAGCTGAACTGGGAGCTCGATTTTCGACTCAGCTGATCTGGGAGCTCGATTTTCGACTCAGCTGATCTGGGAGCTCGATTTTTGGCTTAGCTGATCTGGGAGCTCAATTTTCGACTCAGCTGATCTGGTAATATCAAACTGTAAAGTACCTACCTAACTGTAAAGTAGGTACCTACCTGTAAAGTACCTAACAACTTCACTTCTGATGGTCATAATCATCATTGTGGCGACTTGGGACAAATTTCGTTAGCAATTTTCGTCGCAACAATTTTCGTCGCAACAAATTTCGTGACGATTTTTTTTTATGTGCCATATGAAAGACATGAAAATGTCAAAATGACAGTATTTTTCATGGAAACGGGATTTTGAAACCTGCTCAACGTACTTTATCCGCGCTTATTTTATGTAGATTACAGGTCGCACGTCGAGCTTCCCGAAAGCGAGGAAGCTACCTGCCACACCCGATTGACAGACGTGAAGAACCTCCCGGGATTTCTGAGTCTCCATTTAGAAAGGAAGTCGGAGTTGTTAGGCGTCCTTGAAGCCGAAACCATCCGACAGGTATATTATAACGCGAATAACCTTCTCCGTGGATGCGCTCCGCCATGTAGAAGACATACGAGGCGTCTGTTTTTTACTGCTTCTCCATTTTCTCTATTTCGTCCCTCCTCTTCCTCTTCGTCTTTCATTTGAGTCCGTCGGGTTTTTTCTCGTGGTTTTATTTCACTTTGCGGATACCTTCTGGATGTGTCGTTTCTTTTTATATGTTTGGCGGGTATTTATGCGATTATGCGTTCTAAAGTGGTTCCGAAGGGGGGGGGGGGGATAAGTCGACGACCTCTCCATTGATGCCTTCAAGATCTCTGGTTCTACAGCAAGGATAACTTTTCACAATCTATTTTATTTTTTCAGATTATTTAAATACCTATTAATTTTTCCTATTTTTGAAATAAAAAATTATTACACCAAACTTTTTACAAAAAAAAAATTGCACAATATTTTTTTAACATTTTTAAAACATTTTTAAACATTTTTTTAACATTATTTTTTAACATCATTTTTGCTAATTTTTTCCCCAGATGTTTCACGAATTTTGTCAATAAAATGTTTCACCAATTTGTCCCAAATGTTTCACAAATTTTCTCAACATGAAGTTTCACACATTTTGTCCAAATATATCATAAAACTTCTCATTAAGAGGTTTCGCTAATTTCTTCCAAATATTCCACGAAGATGTTTCACTAAGTTTTCCTCAAACGTTCCACGAATTTTCTCAATAAAAATGACTCACTAATTCTTCCCAAATGATTCACAGATGTTCTCAATAAAATCACGAATTTTTTCGATGAAACGTTGAAGAGGTTAAAGATGTTCTACAACATTTTCCCCAAATTCTTCACGAGAACAATTTCTTTTTTTAGATTATTTAAAAACCTATTAATTTTTCCTATTTTTAATTTTTTGAAATAAAAAATTATTACGCCAAACTTTTTACAAAAAAAAAAAAAAATAGCACAATATTTTTTAAACGATTTTCGCTAATTTTTCCCCAGATGCTTCACAAATTTTCTCATTATGAAGTTTCACAAATGTTTTCCAAATATATCATAAAACTTCTCATTGAGAGGTTTCGCTAATTTCTTCCAAATATTTCACGATATTTCACGAAGATGTATCACTAAGTTTTTTTCGAACGTTTCACAAATTTTCTCAATAAAAATGACTCACTAATTCTTCCCAAATGATTCACAGATGTTCTCAATAAAATCACGAATTTTTTCGATGAAACGTTGAAGAGGTTAAAGATGTTCTACAACATTTTCCCAAATTCTTCACGAGAACAATTTCTTTTTTTAGATTATTTAAAAACCTATTAATTTTTCCTATTTTTAATTTTTTGAAATAAAAAATTATTACGCCAAACTTTTTACAAAAAAAAAAAAAAAAAATAGCACAATATTTTTTAAACGATTTTCGCTAATTTTTCCCCAGATGCTTCACGAATTTTCTCAATAAGATGTTTCACCAATTTTTCCCAAACGTTCCACAAATTTTCTCAACATGAAGTTTCACAAATTTTTTCCAAATATATCATAAAACTTCTCATTGAGAGGTTTCGCTAATTTCTTCCAAATATTTCACGATATTTCACGAAGATGTATCACTAAGTTTTTTTCGAACGTTTCACAAATTTTCTCAATAAAAATGACTCACTATTTCTTCCCAAATGATTCGCAGATATTCTCAATAACATCACGATTTTTTTCAAATTTTTTTTTTTCCCACATTGTTTCTAAATCCATTTTCGATGTGTTTTTTAAAGTCATCATCTGTTTAATTATTATATGTTTAAATTATTATATGTTAATAAATTATATGTTTAAAGAGGTTTCTCAATGAGATATTTTACCAAATTTTTCCCCAAATTCCTCACGAAATTTCGTACAATTAAATGTTGAATTTCTTCAATGAAATCGGAATTTGAGAAAATAAAATCACAAATTTGTATCATAAAATCACGAATTTTTTCAATTATATGTTTAAAGAGGTTTCTCAATGAAATATTTTACCAAATTTTTCCCCAAATTCCTCACAATCAAATGTTGAATTTCTTCAATGAAATCGGAATTTGAGAAAATAAAATCACAAATTTGTATAATAAAATCACGAATTTTTTTCAATTATATGTTTAAAGAGGTTTCTCAATGAAATATTTTACCGAAATTTTCCCCAAATTCCTCACAATCAAATGTTGAATTTCTTCAATGAAATCGGAATTTGAGAAAATAAAATCACAAATTTGTATAATAAAATCACGAATTTTTTTCAATTACATGTTTAAAGAGGTTTCTCAATGAAATATTTTACCAAATTTTTCCCCAAATTCCTCACAATCAAATGTTGAATTTCTTCAATGAAATCGGAATTTGAGAAAATAAAATCACAAATTTGTATAATAAAATCACGAATTTTTTTCAATTACATGTTTAAAGAGGTTTCTCAATGAAATATTTTACCAAATTTCTCCCCAAATTCCTCACAATCAAATGTTGAATTTCTTCAATGAAATCGGAATTTGAGAAAATAAAATCACAAATTCGTATAATAAAATCACGAATGTTTTTCAATTATATGTTTAAAAAGGTTTCTCAAAGAAATATTTTACCAAAATTTTCCCCAAATTCCTCACGAAATTTCGTACAATTAAATGTTGAATTTCTTCAATGAAATCGGAATTTGAGAAAATAAAATCACAAATTTTTATAATAAAATCACGAATTTTTTTCAATTACATGTTTAAAGAGGTTTCTCAATGAAATATTTTACCAAAATTTTCCCCAAATTCCTCACGAAATTTCGTACAATTAAATGTTGAATTTCTTCAATGAAATCGGAATTTGAGAAAATAAAATCACAAATTTGTATAATAAAATCACGAATTTTTTTCAATTACATGTTTAAAGAGGTTTCTCAATGAAATATTTTACCAAATTTTTCCCCAAATTCCTCACGAAATTTCGTACAATTAAATGTTGAATTTCTTCAATGAAATCGGAATTTGAGAAAATAAAATCACAAATTTGTATAATAAAATCACGAATTTTTTTCAATTATATGTTTAAAGAGGTTTCTCAATGAAATATTTTACCAAATTTTTCCCCAAATTCCTCACAATCAAATGTTGAATTTCTTCAATGAAATCGGAATTTGAGAAAATAAAATCACAAATTTGTATAATAAAATCACGAATTTTTTTCAATTATATGTTTAAAGAGGTTTCTCAATGAAATATTTCACCAAATTTTTCCCCAAATTCCTCACAATCAAATGTTGAATTTCTTCAATGAAATCGGAATTTGAGAAAATAAAATCACAAATTTGTACAATAAAATCACGAATTTTTTCAATATTACGATGCACGAAATTTCTCATTTACATTTGTCATTCGTGTGATATCACGTGAGTTCACATTAAACCGTGAAATGACGCAAGTTCGCGTGATTTTTGAACACTAATTATGTACAAGTATGTTTCAAAATTGCGCTCACCCCCGCATCGCCAGCCGTGGAAGTCTCAAATCTCCGTTATTCTCGATTTGAAATTCGAAACTCTCACCTTCAATTTCCGCGTTCGACTGAAACGTCGTTGAATTTTCAGTTCGTCCCCCCCGCGAAATGTCACAACCTGCTTTTTGTTTTGAAACGCGTTCATTCAACTTGAGGTCAAAGACAGACTTTTTAAACACCTCCGAACCTTTCAAAACGGTCGCACAACAAACAAAAAAGTTAGACCAAGTGGACGTGGCACATAGTTTCCACGTAATAATATTATCAAATTCGATTGGAAGACGATGCAATTCAAGGGGGACCGTTCAGAGTCCCGCAAAATCCCGGAAAATCTCATTTAAATCCGGTGGACACTGAAAAAAGTCCATTCATGCAGCATGAATTAATGAGCGAATTTTTTACAATCCCTGAAAATTTCATAGAAGTCGGACAGTAACTTCGTATAGTTACAAGGAATTCATGACAGACACTCAGAGGGACAGACAGACAGACACGGAACCAAAATTGTTCAAAATGGTCTAAAACGCGAGGGAAAATTTTGATTTTGGAGAACCCTTTTTTTTGTCTTTGAATAGTGAAAACAAAGCTTCCGCTACCTCCGTAGACTCGGAAGCTAAAAATAAAAATAAAATCATAGTTTTTGCAGGGCGCTGAGAGTGCGGGGGAGTGAGGACTGAGGAAGTTTTTTCAGTCGTCGAAGGGGGCTTCGAAATCGGTGAAGGTGAATCCGCGGCTGCCTCGTTTGAGAGCGGCTTCAGGCAACTCAGGGAGCCGCCAGTTGCGTAAGAGCCGTAAGACCCCCCCCCCCACAGACAGACAGACAGGTAACCGAATGCGGATTCTTCGAAGGATCCCGGGGCTAATTTCTAAGGTATTTCCGATCGAAGCGGCTCAATATTTGCCGATTGAAGGAAAATCGCGGACCTGTTGTAACGTTCAAATTGGGTTTGAACCGTAAATTACCTATTCAAGAGCAATAGACGATTTGCGCGCCTGCGCAGTGACCCCATATAGCCTGGTTGCAACCTTCCGCGAGGAGCAGGTTTCGGTTAGGGATGTCCGATACTTCAAAAGTATCGATATAATATCGTATCGATACATTTAGAAAGTATCAAAAAGTATCGATACGATACTTTCAAAAAGTATCGATATTTTGAAGTATCGATACTTTTTGATACTTTCACAGAAATGGGTGAAAATGTCGTTTATGTTTCTCTCTATTACAGTGACATCTCTCCATCGCGAGAATAATAAATAATATAGAATGAACAAAACAATAAATCACCCCAACCACCATCCAAATGGAAATGAAGGGTTGAAATTTTCAAAAATGCCCTAGTATTTAGTAGGTACCTAAGGTTGGTAGGAAGGGATCTATACAGAAGGGTGATCTATACAGAAAAGAATAAACTTTTGGGCAATGATTTGCTGCGTACGGCGGACGGATGGAAAATTTTTTATTCGATTTTCGGATTCTACGTACCTTGAAACGTACCTAAAACATCAAATTTTGAGGGGGGGGGGGGGTTAACTTTTTTTTCTTGCTGGATTCCAATGCCTTATTATTGAAAATAATAAACCAAAAAATGAGTGTTTATTTAGATTTGTTTTATTTGAGGCACTTGTTTTCAGTTAAGTTGGTTGGTTTATCATTTTGGTGGTCCTTCTAGATTAGGGATGGGTATCGATACTCGATATTTCAAAATATCGATACTTTCGTACCGATACTCGATATTTCAGTATCGATACTGCACTGTCCGATATTTTTGGATATCGATACTTTGCATCCGATATTTCTAAATATCGAATATCGATACTGTTCTCGGGGAAAATTCAACATAATGGCTAAAAAATGATGAAGGTAGAGAGGCTTTTGGGTCATTTCTCTTTGGTTGCACAAATAACGTTTATATCATGGAAAAAATCACTTAGCTTGGACTCTTGATAGTGAAAAATGAATAAAAGTTGTTGAAAAATTATTTTTCTTGAGAAAATTGGATGATATTGATGGTTTGTGACACTAAAGTATCGATACTCGATATTTTAAAATATCGATACTCATGCCCAAAGATACTTGGGATATCTGTACTCGGATACGATACAGTATCGATACTTTTATAACGATACCCATCCCTATCCTAGATGATGGAGGACAGCAGGTTATCATAGGGAGCTGGAGGTGGTGGTACATCGTCTTCGTTGAAGTGGTTGGTCTCCCAACAATCTACGTAGAGATAGAGGTACTGTCGAGTAGGTACCTTCATGTCGTAGATGTTGAAACAGATAAAATATGAGAGAAAAAAAGTATCGCCTCTGATACTGGAAAAAAGTATTGATACCACGATATATATCAGAGAAAAAAAGTATCGATATGTATCAATACTTTTTTCAAAAAGTATCGATACTTTTAAGTATCGATACTTTGGGGACATCCCTAGTTTCGGTACTCGGATTGAGTTGTTTCCTAGTTTTCAATGAAGTTTAGTGCATTGTATCTCCTTTTCTAATGTATTTGTCGGGTTTTTAGGTTTTAATTTGTGTAATTTCTTTAAAAGGACGTTGTTTTTACTTAGAATGGCGGTCCAGGTCCCAATTGAAGTGGTTCGTCTAAACGAAAATGATGTAGTCGTCCTACCCAATCCGATCGTAGTTGCAAACACTGTCGGTGTTTTGAAGATGTTCTTGGACGTTCTACGTGTTCAATGAAGAACAAATGAGGAATTTCACCGATTTCTGTTTGCATTGTTTCTGAATAGTTATTGGTGTGGGATAGATGAAAATCGGGCTGATTTCGGAAAATAAGTCTCCTGTTATTTTTTGGAGACAGTCAAAATTTTTAATTTCAAAACTAACCGGGAAAACAGACGTGCAGCGGGAACACTCGCTGATTGGGCTGTTCGGATCGCCGTCTCCTCCCAGTGTTGCCCATTGGGACGACGAAATCGTGTTTTCTAAGAGAAAAGTTATCAAACAAAAACAGAGGAAACCTAATTTTCCCCATCTTGCTGTTTCTATTTTTTTCTTCAGTTTTTCGATTTCGAACTTTACTGTTTCATGAAATTTTGCATCTGGGGACTATGGATTTCTCGATCTCAGCGCTTCAAGCGGCCATAAATGAACTATTCCAGCATGACGTCATTTTCAGTGTATTCTCTACACTGTTTTGTTTATTCGTAAATTAGGAAGTTTGGGCTGAAAGTTTGCCTTAGGGGGTTTTTCGAGGTGCTGAATCCGATTTTGGGGTCAAAAATAGGAAATTCCGACATGGTGAAATTCCTCATTGTGAGTTGAGAGAAAAGAGTGTGAGTTGATCACACTGGTAGAGAAAACTCTCCGAAAGTGGCACCGTTATCGTTCTATACTAGAACTTAACTGCAAGCAGATGAATGACATTTGGGGCCCACTCCTATAATATTTATATCCTATAATATTATATCCTATAATATCCTATAATACACTTACATACTCTTGCCTTTATTTAAAGAGCTCTGGGATTTTTGAAGGCCCCGAGGGTTCGGCATCGCTGCAAGAATCTGAGCCCCAGCGGAAGGTCGAGGTATACCTGCGCGACCCCTCCGCCCGTGAACCCCCCAACCCCCCCAACAGTTTACCCTCTTCTGCAAATGCACACTTGATTCACAAATTATTTCGATCATCCCATCACCAAAATCGTGATCAGCGAGAAAAATTGAACATATCGAGTATAAACTCGAGGCAGGTACGATTAAAACTCAGCAGCCCTCTCCCGGCCAATCCACCCAAACGAATTACGCCCTCTTCGCCGAATTACAGGAAATTTGGACTCATTTTCATCAGAATAATTAGTACGTTACGAATTTAAATTACAAAAAATGTTCACCGAACGATAAATAATTAAATTGTATGTTGATAGAAGAGGAAGAAGGAAGAGGGATGATGGGTTTTGACCGCGAAGGGTTGTGAGTGCTCACCCCAAGGTGAGCACCTTGCAACGTTGCCACCTCTTGGCAGGGAAGGGGTTTTGGAACCCGCGGTCCAGAGCTCTTTAAATAAAGGCAAGAGTATAGTTGAAGATGTACCTGCCTACTATAAGAAACAACATTTCTGGTAAGTGAACCTTTTTATTTTGTAATGTTCTATTATCTTTTATTATTCGTTAATTTTTCCAAAAACCGCAGCTCTCCTACTATGAACTTACAAAGCTACGATGGGTCTCATTCAAAGGCGAATGGCCCGCTCTGAACGCTTGAGTGTCGCCTTTAGCATTTTGTAACTTGCCATACCTCTCTAATCTAGGGGCAAAAACTATTTTCTAAGAACAGAAAAATGATAAATTCTCGCGTTTTTGTTTGCAAAAAGTACTTCCCTACAGGTTTGACAAGATTGGAGATCCCAACTCACATAAATAGGTACTTTTGTATTTGTAATCAGCATCAAATTTCCAGAAAGAAATGTATTTTTTTAAAGTTTTGGATTCCGTTAAAAGTCTTCTTTCTCAAAATCACGCATAACCCCTTAAAATTGACCATATCTCTAGAAAAAAGGAGATCATTTCGGATTCATCACCTCAAAATACAAAGAAACTTGGGACTTGGTTTTTTTTTATACACATGTGTTGTTGATATATTGTTATTGTTCCATCCTATCTAAGTCTCACCCTAACTTGTAATAAATGTTAATGAATATTTACTCGTATCTTGATGGAAAATGGAAGAGTGAAAATCAGGAGAAAAGAGGAGAGGTTACACTCTTTTTTTGGATCGATTCCATGAATTCATTATTGAAAAAAAAACCCTGTGTTGTTGCCTGTAAAGTCGGTATACGGGCGAAAGTTTTACGCGACAACGACTTTGAGTGGTAAAATAATTTTAATGTTAATATTCATTCGTATAGTAGGAAGAAGGATAAAATAAAATTCTTTGTCAAGTTGCACAGAGTAGGTATTTCCCGTAGGTAGTAGGTATTTCCCATGGGTGGGGGGGGGAGTGAGTGCCAGGGAAGGGGGGCGGGGCGCTCCCGCTTTTGTGAGCGCCGGGGAAGGGGAGGGGCCGCCCGCCTTTAGGGAGCGCCGAGCTGCACCCCCTCCGTGAGCGGAGCGTAACGCAGTTTCTTGAAGTGTCTCCCGGTAAACCAATTTATAAGACGTTATCACGTCAATAATATACCAAATTTATGTCAAAAAAGTAAAGTTAATAATAAATTGAATGAATTTAATATTTATTCATGTCTGAATCTTGTTTTAGCAACGTGTACACTGAATGGAGTTCGAAAAATGAAGAGAAGGCTCGCTAGTGAATGACACACTGGAAACCAAGTTATTTGCACAGGACTTTGGGTCAATCCTTGAATCAATTTTTAAAAGCTGTGTATTTAATAAATAATAATATAAATATAAATGAATAATATTTATATTATGTGAGTCCTGTTGAGGTACCTGGTTAACAATTTATCATATTACTATGGGTTGAAAGTTTGTCGATGATCCAGTCTAGTTACGTTTTATATTGTTACCAATTTCTTTGTCGTTTCTCTCAATTTCCCTTTCTACCTACGAAAAACTTTTGGAGCCTAGTCAAGATCCCCAGATAGGTATGAACAGAACTGAGTTTTTCAAAGTTTATTAGATGCAAAAAGAAAATTGTGATGGCTAAGTAATTTTACAAAAGTTTTTTTCAAAATATTTTAAATTTCGGTTTGCAAATGTGTTTCTTGCGTTCCTACTTCGATCATAATAAAAGTATTTCGTAAAAAAGACTCATGCCTTTTTTTTCTTCACTATCTGAAATTGAAAGTCAAACTAAGGATTTAATGGGGTATTTCGGTGGGTCGGAAATTCAGGTTTTTGACCTCAAATTTGGATTCAGCACCCTTGAAAACCTATATACTACAACTTTAAGCCCAATGATACTATAAAATGTGGTAGAAAAATTAATTAAAGAGATCACACGTTTGAAAAAGGCGGGCCACTATAAATGCACTCACACTAGGCAAGGACTACGCCGCGGACTACGCCGCGCGCGCGTGTGAGTAGGTATTTTTGTAGTATCCAAGACGTCCCCCAAGGGTTTCTGTGCATGGATACTTTTTTCAAAGACAGTTGGCTAGCTACGTCACGATTGGCTAGCTACGTCACACCATTCGAATCTTCAACTTTCCTTAGCTTCTCTGATTTTTTAAAAACATTTTCTCGACGAACGGACCCGATTACCGTTATTCCTGAGCCTTACTCTTTTGAAAAAAAAAATTAAAAAAATTTGACCGAAATACCCCATTGTTCGTTTTCAATTAGTACCTCGAAAAACATACCTATATGAAAAATACAATGCAGTGGCTCTCCAGTACCTAGTCATAGTCTCTACAGTACCTAGGCAAAATAAAGAAATCAAGTACTTTCTTATCCAATTCAAAAATATGTCACTACCTATATTTTTACTCAATTTCCATTATGTGATGAAGCGAAGAGATGGACAATCATTTGTTGATCACCAACCAATTATCAATATTATCACTGAATATTCCCATTGGTCAATAGGAGCGAGTCGCCCTAAGGGTTACGCTTTCGGAAGTTCAACTTCCTTCAGCCGTATTCACGTACTGCACTAAGTGGGGCTTTTTACTAAGTGAAGCTTGAGAGCTCCACTTAGAGCTGTACTTCAGAGAAAACGCTATTCACGTACCAAACTTTGGAAGAAGTGTCTCTTTAGCCGCTCTTTACCGAAGCTGAACTTTCGTCTATTTACACTCTCCGGATGAGTTTGGCTCCTACCACACTTTACTGGTCCTTACCTACTACAGCTTTTGACGAGAAGTAAGTCTATTTTGTTTGCTTCGACAGCCGTTTTATGAAGTTTTTCCGTTCGGATTTAAATGGAAAACTTATCAGTTTTCCTTCAATTTCCTTATCAGTTGAACCTAAAGCTGAACTAAGAGCAGCTACACTAAAAACGATTGTGAATAGCGATTTCTCCTCAAGTTTCACTTTGGCCTGTAGTATCAGTTTCGGAAGTGCGACTTCAAGTGTCACTTTGGCGATTTTCGTGAATACGGGCCTATGTGCTACACCCACTCGGCAGACTTTTTTTCGTAATTTTGATTTTGGCAAATGTTTTTCAAATTCAAAATATTTTCGGCCGGGATTCGTTCGTCTTTGTTCGCAATTCTCCGAGCTGGTTGCCTCAATCCGACCAGTCAGACCTTTTCAAACGGTTTCGGCCCATTAAGAAACCATTTCTCAGGGATCCCCCTGAAGCAACGCCGGACCGCAACTGGTAGATGGCGGATAAGACCCGCATATCAAGTGTGTCAAGTACGTTTTTGATTATTGAATTGAATAATTTTTTTCCTGAGCGCCATTCATTCGACGGTTCAGTTCTTACCGTTTCCCAAGGAGGCGCGGAGGATTATGAGATAATTTTTATTTTTTTTTTTCTCGAAGGGAAAAACCGCGAGACGTGAGAAAGTGGAAGGTCGGAAAGTGATCGGAATCGAATCTCCGGCCTTGATAGGCGTGTTTTGACTTGGAGAGGTTTCCCGGTGGACCGCCAGAGCGCAGCTGCCGCTGATTCATGCTGATTGTTTTCCAAGTCAAAATACAGATAGGAACCGAAAATGTCATATGAGAAGCTACTGAATAATTTGTCATCATTAAGGATCAGATTTTTATTTATTTTTAAATGCTAAATATGTACCTAAAATATGTATTTATTTTTTAAATCCATTCATGCAGCATGAATCAATGAGCGAATTTTCAAAGAAATCTTTCAGTTGAAGGGATGGGTAGGAAAAGGAACAATGGTGTGACCGGAGAGTTCCGCCCCTCCGAATCACGGTTAGGACTACCCCATCTTCCTCCACTAAACGCCCACGAGCAAGGTCCGCAGGGTCGCCGCCGATGACCGCACCAGCCGCCGAGGAGTTGCCTCCACCGCCACCAGTCGCGCCACCAGCAGCGCCCCCACTCCGCGCGCATGCGCGCCCTCGCCACTCGACCCCCTCCAGAATCGAGGCACCTCCCTGACGTCGCTCCCCTACCTCATTCCTTGAGTGACTCTCAAGTGTATGAGAGTGAAAGCCTGCCGAGACTGGGGCCCCCCGATACTTGCCTGTTCACCCTTGGGATCACCGACTGTCCACCTCCTGGATCCAACGACTCTGACTGCCTCCGACTTCTTCAACATTCAAGACTACAAGACGACGACAGCACCTACCCTCCACGGACTATTGCAACTGGTAGGAGTGACTTTTCTGTATATAATAATTAGGGATAGTGAGTTTTCTTTCCTTCAAAGATCGCGAAGCAGGCGCATATAATACCTGAAAATAGATAGAGACTGAGAATGGCCCTTTCCTAAATTCCCCCGTAATTTTAAGTATAATTTCATTGTTCAAATTGATATTCTTTTCTTGTATTTTGTGATTGACGAAATTACCTCGTGGTGTCCACCTTCAGTGACCACCTTTGGTGACCACCTTCAGTGACCACCACGATACTATCCTAGTGAAGCTAGTTCCTCATTTCTTAACAGTCGACTACATAGGTAGGCATTCTACTACCTATAAGAACTCCTATTTTGTTGATGATATCTTTCCGTAAATACATTTCACGTACGGAAGTACTTTTACCTTTTCTTTGACTACTCCCACTGACCAGGTACACAACACAGTAAAGTAAATTCATGCTATTAACTTCATTTTATTTTGCAAACATAAACAGTAACGTAACTTCATTTGCTAGTAAATTCTTTCATTTAAATCATAACTTTCTAACTTAGTCTCCTGACTAAGTCCTACTACTTCAGTAGGTGGTGGCAGTACTACTCCCGAGAAGACACTCAGACAGCTACGGTAAGTAAGATCCGCATTCAGCTAAGTTAAATAATATCACAAGACTTGGTTAGGAATTACTTTTAACTTCCTAACGTGCTCCCTTCCGAGGGTTCCCTATTAGAAAAAGGGGTTACAATTGGTTAGCAGCGGTGGAATTAAATTCTTGGATCGAACTTGTGTCGACATACCATCGCCACCAACGCCTCGACTGATCTAAAATCAGTAGCTACCAAAATTTTGCAAATTTCAAATAATAAATGCATTTGTCTTGTGCGGATCTTAGCTGTCTCTCTTTGTAAATTCATTTTTGTAACAAAAGTGTTGTTGTGTCAGTGAGTTGTCTAAAGAAGTTCCATTGGAACAAAAAGTACTTAGAATAAGTTGGATGTGAATGTGCATGTTATTGACATAAGGGTGCCAAACACACACATTTTACACAGTTTACACATTTTACACGATTTTGACTCATTGCATATATTTTCTTTGTGCTGTACGGAATAGTACAGGTACCCTTCGCAAAGATTTGACTCGTAAATTTCAGTTGCGAATTGTGACCACCCCGATGGAAGTTTGCCCACCGTGGTCGTTATTTTGCTTAAGGTGGTCATATTTTGTGCCCACCCTGGTCTGAATTTTGGACCACCTTGTTTCTTTGTGGTACTGCCTAAGACCACCCGTGACCACCGTTATCAGAAAATTGAAGAGATTTTGCCCACCTTGGTTGACCACCATAGTCCATTTTGCCCACCTTGTTTGCCCACCCCACGTTGTATTGTTTACAAATCCCTTATATCAACATTAACTTTTTGATATTGAAGTCCGTGTTCTTTGACCCCCAATCTTAACTTCTGGAATTGTTTGGTGGTCATAGTCCACCTTGCCCACCTCTTGCCCACCTTCGTAACTTTTGCTCACCATATTTGTCCACCTTGTCTGACCACCCTCAAGGGACCGTGTCCTTAAGACCTGTCCAGGCCAATTTTATTTTTGCCTGACCACCATAGACTACCCTTGACCACCTTCCCCTAATTAAATACATAATTTTGAAAATAATTTAATTAAAACAGTACAAATTGGTGAAGGCAAAGAGCTTACCTATCGGTGGTAGTTTTTAAGTTCTTTCAACCATATTCCCAATACAACTTCAAATTGCCCACCCCCACTCTTGTCGGCCTACAATCGATTTCGCGGCGCGACGGAAACGTTCGAGTGTTCGTGTGTGTGAAGTGCAATTTTGAACGCGTATTTGGAATCGAAACCTTCAGTTTCATTCCCTTTTAAATTTTATTCTTTCCCTGTATGGAAAAACGGAAATCTTTTGGTTTCAAAATGATGTCGGATGCTGATCGTGCCCTTGACGCTGTCGCGAAGGCCATGAATCGCCTCGAGCTGGCGCTCAGCGATAAACCAACTGAGCCCTTAGCCGAGCAGATTCCGCGGTCTGTGCTTATGGAAATCGACCCCTGGGATCCTGACGAAATTGAAGCCGTGTCCATCGGAACGTATTTTGATATTTTCGACGGAATCACGAAGGACCTGGCCGATAACCTACGAGTGCAGCTACTACGGATCAAGCTCAGAGGAACTGCCAAGACCTTCCTACTCGACAATGGACATCTGCTTGAAGGAGACAAGCCCTACCAAGGACTACGACGTGCCTTACTCCGTTGGTACGGACGTGACGACCCCGAGAAAGCTGCCGAGCGGCTTTGGACGATCCAAAAATCAGCGGGCGAAACTTTTCGACAATTCGCCGAACGCGTTCAACATACAGCGACGCAAGCTTCGCGTGCGGACGGAATGCTCATGGATGCCACCCAGAAGCGGACATGGATAGCAGCACGGTCTGTTAAGGCCTTTTTGAAGGGTCTTCCTGGAACGTATGCGGGATACTTTGTCAACAATCCTCCCGCTTCTCTAGAAGAAGCCATGAAGAAGGCGGAACAATTAGAGGATGCTCTAGAACCTCGCAGTTCCGACCCTTGGAATGTTGCCCGTATCCAAGTGCAGGACAAACGCTGTTTCCGATGTCAGGAACTCGGACACATTGCATCCGGATGTCCCAACATCCCGAGACCTCCTAGTCCTCCGCCGATACGCCGAAAAGCTATGGGAATGCCACACAAACCTTGCCTGTTTTGCGGAAGCATGACGCATTTTCCCGCGAGCTGTTTGAAGAATCCGAAGAACTACCCCTGCGAATTTTGCGGACTCTACGGACACAAGGATTCGGAGTGTCGCGTGAAGACCCGCCAATATTCAGACGAGCCAATGTGTGATTACTGCGGATACTATGGTCATCTGGAGGCAGAATGCCCTCAGAAAACCGAATCCTACATGCAACACGAAGTCAGTAAACGACCAGAACCCCGAAAGGTGTTAGCCCTCACGAGTACCTCGCATGAGCCGAACCCTCATCAGGCAGTCGCCCTTAGGACGGAACCGAAGAACGCCGAGATACCTTCGACCTCTACTCCACTAG
This sequence comes from Apolygus lucorum, assembly GCA_009739505.2. Classification (NCBI taxonomy): domain Eukaryota; kingdom Metazoa; phylum Arthropoda; class Insecta; order Hemiptera; family Miridae; genus Apolygus; species Apolygus lucorum. Next base: position 1,804,549 of record CM019175.2, read on the forward strand.
TAGAAGAGCCCGATGTCTGCTTACCAGCTGTTGACTCGCCGTTCAAGCAAACGATGCGGATCAAAGTCAACTTAAGTGGACACGACAGAGTGCTGATCGTCGACACTGGTGCCCAGATCTCCGTTCTGACGCATCCTGTTCCTGGTGTACCCATCGTGCCTACTCGGATTCAAGCTTGGGGAGCTGACGGCCAACCGATGCCTTTCCTAGGACAACAACGCCTAGAGGTTACAATTGGTCCTATCAAGTTGACGCATGCCTTTCGGATTTTTGCACGAGACCACTCAGGATTGGACTTACTTGGGTTAGACCTGCTTCGGAGAATTCCCGCGTCTATCCACCTGGATAGCTGCGAAGTTAGGATGATACACCCCAAGACCGGCCAATCCATAGTGATCAGCGATGTTATCACTGGATATCTCTCGCCTGCCAGACCTGTACCCATGCCGGATATCGCACAACCAATGCGTCCTCGCATTGCGCTCGTTGGTGGACCACACGCCTTCGATTCTTCTCACCTGCTGAGACCTGTGAACGAAGAGGAACCCATCACGGATGATTGTCCCATACTCGATTCGTCGGAAGAATTCCCGATTGAGGACCTGGATGATCCGGTCCCCGATCTGCTTTCGGTGCTGAACCAACAGCTCCAGCACCTACCAACAGAGGATGTCAACTACGTCACCCGTATTCTCAGTGAATACAAGAACTTGTTTCAGCGGCCTGACGCTCAGGGATGCTCAATGCAAGTGGTGCATCGCATCGAAACAGGTTCTCATCCACCGATTTATAAGAAGCCGTACACCGTGCCTCACGCTCTACGAACCATCGTTGAAGAGCAGCTCAACCAGATGCTGGAAGCAGAGGTGATCGAACATTCCACCAGCCCCTGGGGAGCGCCGGTAGTATTGGTGAAGAAAAAGACGCCACCCGGACAGAGCCAAAAGTATAGGTTCTGTACAGACTTCCGGGCACTCAACCACGCAACGAAGAGCGATGCCTACCCTTTGCCGAACCTGACAGAGACACTCGAGTCTCTCGGAGGTAGCCGCTTCTTCACGACACTCGATCTCACGGCAGGTTATCACCAGATAGCAATTGCACCAGAGGACCGCGAGAAGACGTCTTTCACGACGCTGGGCCGGACGTTCCAATACCGCAAGATGGCCTTTGGACTCAAAAATGCGCCAGCAACTTTCCAACGACTGATGAACTGCGTCCTGGAGGGACTTGTGGGATCATCTTGTCTCGTGTACCTCGATGATATCGTTGTTTTCGGGCCAGATGTGGAAACCCACATGGTGCGGTTAAGACAAGTCCTGGAAAGACTGAACCACGCCGCGCTGAAGCTTAACCTTGCGAAGTGCACATTTTTGAGCACGCAGGTTAACTACTTGGGACATATTGTGTCTGAAGAAGGTCTGCAGATGGAACCGTCAAAGATCGACTGTGTTCAGAAGTATCCAGTACCCACGGACGCCACGCAGGTACGAGCCTTTCTAGGTCTCGCTGGCTTTTATAGGCGGTTTGTAAGCCGGTTCTCAGAGATCACTGCTCCGCTAACCCAGCTCCTGCGTAAGGACGAGCCCTTTGTATGGACAGACGAACATCAGAAGGCCTTCGACCAGCTGAAGACGATCCTCCATACCAGCCCCGTCCTCGCCTATCCAGATTTTGAACTGCCGTTCATACTCTCAACCGACGCATCAGGCATAGCCTTAGGAGCTGTGCTCAGCCAAGAACACAATGGCGAGATCCACCCCATTGCCTACGCGAGTCGCAAGTTAAATTCCGCAGAGTCGCGATACTCGACGACTGAACGGGAGCTCCTGGCGGTAGTGTGGGCGGTCTCCCATTTTCAGCCATATTTACTAGGTCGACGTTTCCGGTTGGAGACCGACCATCGCGCCTTGACAGCCGCAATGAATCTGCGAGATCCAACGCACCGGATCAGCCGCTGGATCCTCCGTTTGTCGGAATACGATTTCGATCCTGTTTACCGACCCGGAAGCCAGCTGAAGAACGTTGACGCCCTGAGCAGAGTCATCATTGCGAGCATAAACACCTTTCAGCTGACGAGAGAAATGCTCATCTCCTCGCAGCAAGTCGACCCCTGGATTCTGGAAGTCCAGAAGAACCCAGCAAGATGGTCTGCCCGTTTGGAGAATGGAGTTTGGATGGCCTCCAAGGTCGTAGATACCGGAGAATTATTGGTCCCCTTGATTCCCGGCTCCCTTCGCCACCAAATTCTGCAGGTCTGCCACGACAGTCCATGGGCAGGACATCCCGGCATAGACACGACAGACGCGACTGTCAGAAAATACGGAGTCTGGCCAAAGTTGACGTCGTACGTCAGAGACTACGTCAGATCCTGCGCCGTCTGCCAACGACGAAAGACACCGAATCGGCTGGACCCGCCGATCCAACAGCCAGAACTTCCATCGCATCCTGGAGAGATAGTGGGGATAGACCACGTTGGACCTCTCGCGACGACCAACGGTGTGAAGTACTTGCTTACGGTCGTCGACCACTTCAGCAAATACGCCGAGGCTTATGTCGTACCAAACACAACAGCCCAGGTGGTGGTCAACGTCCTGACGAAGCAGTATTTCCCCACGCATGGAGTTCCGGAGAAACTGATTTCGGATCGTGGGACTGCTTTCACAGCCGCAGTAACTCAAGAACTATGCGCCGCTTGGGGGATTAAGAAGGTACAGACAACCGCGTACCACCCCCAAAGCAACGGAATATGTGAGCGCTTTCACAGAACCTTGGCCGACATCATTGCCAAGCTGTCACCCAAGACCAACTTGTGGCAAGAAGTACTGCCGATGGCCTTGGCCGTCTATCGCAGTGCCCCACATCGAAGCACAGGATATTCTCCCAATATGTTGCACTTGGGAAGGGAAATCCGCCTGCCTGTTGCCGCCGCCTTGGATCTGGACTCTCCGTCTAGTCACGACAGAACGTTTGTACACGTTAAGAGAGCCCAGAAAGCAGCAGCAAAAGCCATACGGAAAGCCTGGATGAAGCGATCCCGAATCGCAAATGCACGTCGAACCCCTCGTTACTTCAGCGTAAACGACAGAGTATACCTGCGCCAGATGGTGCCGCCTCCCGGAGTATCGTCCAAATTCTGGAGCCCTTGGGTTGGACCCATGAGGATTGTGAAACGTCTCTCAGAAGTGACATACGAGGTAGCAGATCCCACGGACCGCTGCCAGGTAGTACACCTGGGACGTCTCAAACCCGCATTTGAAAGAGGAGTTCCCGACGATGCCTGCGTCACCCCACCTGTTGCACCCATGGCCGACCAGCGACCGGAACCCGTACCCTGCAACATGGAGATTGACGATCTCATCCCTGACGATGAAGACACGTATCCTGTAGCCCGGTTTGTTGAAGTTCAACAATCCAAAGAATCACCAGAACCCGAAGACCCAGTGAAAGAGAGTCCTCCTGCTGAAGTGCTGCCTGAAGAAGAATCCCAGAAGACTGCTGTGGTTGCACATCGCCAGCTGCGCCGGCTTCCCAAAAAGGATTACCAGCAACTGCACTCTGGACGACCCTCGAAGCACCCGAAACCTGAAACAAAAGAAAGGTTAAATAAGAAAGTAAAATTTCAAATGTAAATAGTAACCACTTAAAAAAAAAAAAAAAAAAAAAAAACTTATTCATGATATTTTATGTGTAATTCATACTTACCAGTTGTTTGTCTCGTTCCATGTCGACCCTTGATGTTTCGCGAACGCGCGCGCGAACGATCGTGGGCCGACATTTCCCTTGTTCCATTTTAAATAGCACCGTGTCTGTCGAAAAGTCGGTCAAGTCGTGAGGTTCGCTCTATTTAGGCCCTTCACCACCTTAGGCCCAGTCCCAGTCGAGTCAGTCAAACCACATAACACATTACACTTGGCAACCCAGTAGTAAATAACAAGCACACCTGTAGAAAGTAGCTAACAATGTCAGAATGTAGAAATGGAAAGTAGTATAGAAAGTGTAGAAAGTAATGCCAGTGCTATCATAGGAAGGTGCGTGTGTTTTACAGACGGGGTGCAGTAATGTCGAAAGACTTGCGAGCCATGATAAAGGATGTGGAGAGGAGATTGGACGAGGAGGAGAGTCGTGACAGGAGCCCTGATGCAGAACCACCAGTGGAACCCCAGTTACCACCCCCTAGAGCGTTACCACCCAGAACTAGAACCCGACCGAAAGATCTCGATAAGGAGTGGACCGTCTTGGAAACCGGTGCAGAGATGATGTACGGTGCAGCAAACGAAAACGAGTTGGAGGAAGGCTGGCACAGACATGCTAGCGCTATGCGAGTCCTGCAGGAGAATATAAGAGGAACGCAGCCCCGCGAGAACCCCAGAGTCGATGCGGCAGAGATCGCGAGAGCCGTGGCCCAGCAACTACAGCAACCCCAGGTCAACATACCCACGTCGGCGGACATTGCTAGAGAAGTGGTGGCCCTCATGAACGAGCAGCTGCCGCCCACCCAAGATCCCCAACAGTGGGCTGACAGGATTGCTGAGTTGATCGTCCAGAAGCAATCTCCCGCCTACTCACCGATCCACGACTCAGGAGCAATAGCCCGAGCCATCTTGATCGAGCTGCGACAACATGTTAGTTGGCAACTACATGATGCCGAACAGGATGCCAGCGCCCCAGCAACGCCTCACGAAAACCTAGCTGCCAGCGCCCCAACCACGTCTCATGAACACCTAGCTGCCAGTGCCCCCTCGACGTCGCGTGAAAGTTTGCCCGCCAGTGTTTCGTCAATGCCTCGTGAAGAGCTTGTCGCCACTGCGCCCACCACGTCCAGGAGTGAGCTGCCCCAAGCTGAAGGAACCATGTATGAATCTCAGTCTGAGGAGGAGGATAGACCAGTGGCCGAGCGACGCTGCATTGCCTGCGGAAGGACCAGGGACCACAACTCGCGCCTTTGGTGTGAGGCCTGTCGAGCCTTCCTGCGAAGAGCCAAGAAAGCTGCCATTGATGGACGACCCATAACATGCAAGGACCCTCGCCATCGTCAGAACCCTGACAACGCTGCGTGTAGAGGTTGCCGAGCCAAGCACCTCCAAACTCTGGAAGCCGCAACCACCCAGCCCACAGACGGAAGATGCGCCGCTGAGGACATCGGCTTTCAAAGGGGGGGGGAGTGTGACCGGAGAGTTCCGCCCCTCCGAATCACGGTTAGGACTACCCCATCTTCCTCCACTAAACGCCCACGAGCAAGGTCCGCAGGGTCGCCGCCGATGACCGCACCAGCCGCCGAGGAGTTGCCTCCACCGCCACCAGTCGCGCCACCAGCAGCGCCCCCACTCCGCGCGCATGCGCGCCCTCGCCACTCGACCCCCTCCAGAATCGAGGCACCTCCCTGACGTCGCTCCCCTACCTCATTCCTTGAGTGACTCTCAAGTGTATGAGAGTGAAAGCCTGCCGAGACTGGGGCCCCCCGATACTTGCCTGTTCACCCTTGGGATCACCGACTGTCCACCTCCTGGATCCAACGACTCTGACTGCCTCCGACTTCTTCAACATTCAAGACTACAAGACGACGACAGCACCTACCCTCCACGGACTATTGCAACTGGTAGGAGTGACTTTTCTGTATATAATAATTAGGGATAGTGAGTTTTCTTTCCTTCAAAGATCGCGAAGCAGGCGCATATAATACCTGAAAATAGATAGAGACTGAGAATGGCCCTTTCCTAAATTCCCCCGTAATTTTAAGTATAATTTCATTGTTCAAATTGATATTCTTTTCTTGTATTTTGTGATTGACGAAATTACCTCGTGGTGTCCACCTTCAGTGACCACCTTTGGTGACCACCTTCAGTGACCACCACGATACTATCCTAGTGAAGCTAGTTCCTCATTTCTTAACAGTCGACTACATAGGTAGGCATTCTACTACCTATAAGAACTCCTATTTTGTTGATGATATCTTTCCGTAAATACATTTCACGTACGGAAGTACTTTTACCTTTTCTTTGACTACTCCCACTGACCAGGTACACAACACAGTAAAGTAAATTCATGCTATTAACTTCATTTTATTTTGCAAACATAAACAGTAACGTAACTTCATTTGCTAGTAAATTCTTTCATTTAAATCATAACTTTCTAACTTAGTCTCCTGACTAAGTCCTACTACTTCAGTAGGTGGTGGCAGTACTACTCCCGAGAAGACACTCAGACAGCTACGGTAAGTAAGATCCGCATTCAGCTAAGTTAAATAATATCACAAGACTTGGTTAGGAATTACTTTTAACTTCCTAACGTGCTCCCTTCCGAGGGTTCCCTATTAGAAAAAGGGGTTACAATGGTGTTGAAAT
>CM019175.2:1810992-1965054 GCA_009739505.2 Apolygus lucorum
GTGAAGGTAATGGAACAGGTGTGAGGAACAGTAACAGTGATAGAACAATTATGTGAAACTGTAACATGGAAACGGATCAATAAGAGCATTGAAGAACGGTTCTTTGGAAGTCAAATAGAAATGGAAAGGTTATTAGGGACCGAAATAGTTATGGAACGGTTCTTAGGAATTGAAATGTAACTGTTACGTGGATGTGATGGTCATTGAACAGTTCCATTATGGCAGTAACAATGATGAACAGTTATATTGAAAATGTAACAGTCATGGAACGATGTGGAACTGTATAGATAGGATAGGATAGGAATAGATATGGAACGGTTATTTAGAACTAAAATAGTTATGGAACAGTTATTTGGAACTAAAATAGAATCGTTATGTAGAACTGTGAAGGTTATGGAACAGGTGTGAGGAACAGTAACAGTGATAGAACAACTATGTGGAACTGTAGCATGGAAATGGATCAATAAGAGTTTTCAAGAATGGTTCTTTGGAAGTTGAATAGAAATAGAACGGTTATTAGGGACCGAAATAGTTATGGAACGGTTCTTAGGAATTGAAATGTAACTGTTACGTGGAATGTGATGGTCATTGAACAGTTCCATTATGGCAGTAACAATGATGAACAGTTATATTGAAAATGTAACAGTCATGGAACGATGTGGAACTGTATAGATAGGATAGGATAGGAATAGATATGGAACGGTTATTTAGAACTAAAATAGTTATGGAACAGTTATTTGGAACTAAAATAGAATCGTTATGTAGAACTGTGAAGGTTATGGAACAGGTGTGAGGAACAGTAACAGTGATAGAACTATTATGTGGAACTGTAACATGGAAATGGATCAATAAGAGTATTCAAGAACAGTTATTTGGAAGTCGAATAGAAATAGAACTATTATTAGAGACTGAAATAGTTATGGAACGGTTCTTAGGAATTGAAATATAACTGTTACGTGGAATGTGATGGTCATTGAACAGTTCTATTATGGCAGTAACAATGATGAACAGTTATTTGAAACTTCAATGGTTAAGGAACGTTTCTTTGAACAGAAATAGAACAGTTATATGGAAAATTTATGAGGAACAGTAACAATCATGGAACGATGTGGAACTGTATAGATAGGATAGGATAGGAATAGATATGGAACGGTTATTTAGAACTAAAATAGTTATGGAACAGTTATTTCGAACTAAAATAGAACCGTTATGTAGAACTGTGAAGGTTATGGAACAGGTGTGAGGAACAGGAACAGTGATAGAACAATTATGTGGAACTGTAACGTGGAAATGGATCAATAAGAGCATTCAAGAACGGTTCTTTGGAAATCGAATAAAAATAGAACTATTATTAGGGACTGAAATAGTTATGGAACGGTTCTTAGGAATTGAAATATAACCGTTACGTGGAATGTGATGGTCATGGAACAGTTCCATTATGGCGGTAACAATGATGAACAGTTATGGACCAGTTATGGACCAGTTATGTAGAATGTTGACCTACCAGGAGGTATTTTCTTCTCTTTCAGCTCCTCGTAGAAGTGCTCCTTGAGGTCTTCGAGAGAATGGTAGACATTCGGGTTCCCCATGTCTGCCTCTCGGTTCTTGAGAGCCACCGTGGACGCAATTGACAAACCTCCTAAAAACAAAAAATAAAAATAAAAAAATTACATTTAATAAAAAGAAAATAATTATAGAGAAGAATTCTAGAGTAGAAAGGGGAGCACTTATGGTCAAAAAGGTAGAAAGAGAGGGTTTAATCTAAGAAAGGAGGAGTTTAAGGTAGAAAAGGGAGGGATTTAGGTTGGATGGAAGAGTTTAAGGCAGGAATGGAAAGGTTTAATGTTAGAAAGGAAGGCTTTAATATCAGAAAGGAAGGGATTAAGGCAGGAAAGGGAGGGTTTAATATCAGAAAGGAAAGGTTTGAGGCAGGAAAGGGAGGGTTTAAGGTAGGAGAGGGAGGGTTTAATGTCAGAAAGGAAGAGTTTGTGCCAGAAAGGAGGGGTTTGAGGCAGGAAAGGGAGGGTTTAATATCAGAAAAGAAAGGTTTGAGGCAGGAAAGGGAGGGTTTAAGGTAGGAGAGGGAGGGTTTAATGTCAGAACGGAAGGGTTTGTGTCAGAGAGGAAGGGTTTGAGGCAGGAAAGGGAGTGTTTAAGGTAGAGAAGGGAGGGTTTAATATCAGATGGAAGGGTTGAAGACAGGAAAGGGAGGGTTTAATATCAGAAAGGAAAGGTTTGAGGTAGGAAAGGGAGGGTTTAAGGTAGGAGAGGGAGGGTTTAATGTCAGAAAGGAAGAGTTTGTGCCAGAAAGGAGGGGTTTGAGGCAGGAAAGGGAGGGTTTAATATCAGAAAGGAAAGGTTTGAGGCAGGAAAGGGAGGGTTTAAGGTAGGAGAGGGAGGGTTTAATGTCAGAACGGAAGGGTTTGTGTCAGAAAGGAAGGGTTTGAGGCAGGAAGGGAGGGTTTAAGAAGGCAGGAAAGGGAGGGTTTAAGATCATAAAGGAAGGGTTTGAGGCAGGGAAGGGAGGGTTTAAGGTAGGAGAGGGAGGGTTTAATGTCAGAACGGAAGGGTTTGTGTCAGAAAGGAAGGGTTTGAGGCAGGAAAGGGAGTGTTTAAGGTAGAGAAGGGAGGGTTTAATATCAGATGGAAGGGTTTAAGACAGGAAAGGGGGGGGTTTAATATCAGAAAGGAAAGGTTTGAGGTAGGAAAGGGAGGGTTTAAGGTAGGAGAGGGAGGGTTAATGTCAGAAAGGAAGAGTTTGTGCCAGAAAGGAGGGGTTTGAGGCAGGAAAGGGAGGGTTTAATATCAGAAAGGAAAGGTTTGAGGCAGGAAAGGGAGGGTTTAAGGTAGGAGAGGGAGGGTTTAATGTCAGAACGGAAGGGTTTGTGTCAGAAAGGAAGGGTTTGAGGCAGGAAAGGGAGGGTTTAAGAAGGCAGGAAAGGGAGGGTTTAAGATCATAAAGGAAGGGTTTGAGGCAGGGAAGGGAGAGTTTAAGGTAGGAGAGGGAGGGTTTAATGTCAGAACGGAAGGGTTTGTGTCAGAAAGGAAGGGTTTGAGGCAGGAAAGGGAGTGTTTAAGGTAGAGAAGGGAGGGTTTAATATCAGATGGAAGGGTTTAAGACAGGAAAGGGGGGGTTTAATATCAGAAAGGAAGGGTTTAAGAAGGCAGGAAAGGGAGGGTTTAAGATCATAAAGGAAGGGTTTGAGGCAGGAAAGGGAGGGTTTAAGGTAGGAGAGGGAGGGTTTAAGGTAGGAGAGGGAGGGTTTAATGTCAGAACGGAAGGGTTTGTGTCAGAAAGGAAGGGTTGAGGCAGGAAAGGGAGGGTTAAGGTAGGAGAGGGAGGGTTTAATGTCAGAACGGAAGGGTTTGTGTCAGAAAGGAAGGGTTTGAGGCAGGAAAGGGAGGGTTTAAGAAGGCAGGAAAGGGAGGGTTTAAGATCATAAAGGAAGGGTTTGAGGCAGGAAAGGGAGGGTTTAAGGTAGGAGAGGGAGGGTTTAAGGTAGGAGAGGGAGGGTTTAATGTCAGAACGGAAGGGTTTGTGTCAGAAAGGAAGGGTTTGAGGCAAGAAAGGGAGGGTTTAAGAAGGCAGGAAAGGGAGGGTTTAAGATCATAAAGGAAGGGTTTGAGGCAGGGAAGGGAGGGTTTAAGGTAGGAGAGGGAGGGTTTAATGTCAGAACAGAAGGGTTTGTGTCAGAAAGGAAGGGTTTGAGGCAGGAAAGGGAGTGTTTAAGGTAGAGAAGGGAGGGTTTAATTTCAGATGGAAGGGTTTGTGTCAGAAAGGAAGGGTTTGAGGCAGGAAAGGGAGGGTTTAAGAAGGCAGGAAAGGGAGGGTTTAAGATCATAAAGGAAGGGTTTGAGGCAGGGAAGGGAGGGTTTAAGGTAGGAGAGGGAGGGTTTAATGTCAGAACGGAAGGGTTTGTGTCAGAAAGGAAGGGTTTGAGGCAGGAAAGGGAGGGTTTAAGAAGGCAGGAAAGGGAGGGTTTAAGATCATAAAGGAAGGGTTTGAGGCAGGGAAGGGAGGGTTTAAGGTAGGAGAGGGAGGGTTTAATGTCAGAACGGAAGGGTTTGTGTCAGAAAGGAAGGGTTTGAGGCAGGAAAGGGAGTGTTTAAGGTAGAGAAGGGAGGGTTTAATTGCAGATGGAAGGGTTTAAGACAGGAAAGGGAGGGTTTAATATCAGAAAGGAAGGGATTAAGGCAGGAAAGGGAGGGTTTAATATCAGAAAGGAAAGGTTTGAGGCAGGAAAGGGAGGGTTTAAGGTAGGAGAGGGAGGGTTTAATGTCAGAACGGAAGGGTTTGTGTCAGAAAGGAAGGGTTTGAGGCAGGAAAGGGAGTGTTTAAGGTAGAGAAGGGAGGGTTTAATATCAGATGGAAGGGTTTAAGACAGGAAAAGGGAGGGTTTAATATCAGAAAGGAAAGGTTTTGAGGCAGGAAAGGGAGGGTTTAAGGTAGGAGAGGGAGGGTTTAATGTCAGAAAGGAAGAGTTTGTGCCAGAAAGGAAGGGTTTGAGGCAGGGAAGGGAGGGTTTAAGGTAGGAGAGGGAGGGTTTAATGTCAGAACGGAAGGGTTTGTGTCAGAAAGGAAGGGTTTGAGGCAGGAAAGGGAGTGTTTAAGGTAGAGAAGGGAGGGTTTAATATCAGATGGAAGGGTTTAAGACAGGAAAGGGAGGGTTTAATATCAGAAAGGAAAGGTTTGAGGCAGGAAAGGGAGGGTTTAAGGTAGGAGAGGGAGGGTTTAATGTCAGAAAGGAAGAGTTTGTGCCAGAAAGGAGGGGTTTGAGGCAGGAAAGGGAGGGTTTAAGATATAAAAGGAAACGTTTGAGGTCACAATGGGAGTGTTCAACGTTTCCAAGGGCTGAATGTCACAAGTTGCAGTGGGGAAATTCACCTCTGTAGTCATCGTCTTCTTCGTCCACCGAGTATCCCATCTTGGCTCGCTCGATGTTGCTGCTCTTGAGGTCGTTACGGATGAGGAGGTTGTTGAGTTGGTCCGCCTGAGGTCTCGCGGGGCCCGGCCCGAACGAGTAGACGGGGTTGTCGAAGTGGTGCCGATCCCCTGTAAAAACCCGACAGATCATGAACTTTTTTCTAACTTGATTTAACTTTTCATAGATCTAATTAAATTTTTTATAGATAAAATTCAATTTTCTACAGATTAAATTCAACTTTTTACAGATTTAATTCAACTTTTTAAAAATGTAATCCAATTTTTAACGGATTTAATTAAACTTCTTACAGATTCAATTCAATTTTTAATACATTTATTCATTTTTACAGATATAATTCAAGCATTTTCAGATTAAATTCAACATTTTACAGATTTAATTCAACCTTTTGAAGATTTCATTCAAATCCTATATAAGTAAATAATATGATCTCTTTTATAATCCTAGCTGTGATAGTTAATTATTTTCATTCAGTACGGTGAATGCAAACAATTTCAGAATGTTTCATTCTTGCATGTACTCGTAATAATCAAATTATCAATGATTTTAACAGATTTTATCCATTTTATAACTATAAAATTTTGTTTATTTCGTAAGAGTGTTCATAGGAGGGCGTCCTGGTGGTTTCAATGATTGCCACCAGGAGTGCTGGTAGTCTCAAAAGGTTTGAGGCTCTAGAAGAACTGTATTCTTACCAGAAGCCGCTTCTGGGTTGGCTGTGTAGTGAATGGCGTGGGATATTTCAGTTTTCAGGTTCTCGACTCGTCTCCGGTGGTACAGAATCAGGAGCACGATCACGCCTGAAACAGAAATCATCGTAACTGTTGTTATCAATATCATGAGAACACCACTGAAGATCACGTTGACCAGAACTTGTTTGTGCGCGCTGGGCTTCACGGGGCAGTTTTGCGAAAAGAACAGCCCATGAATATCAAGAATATCCTCCTCAATTCAATCATATATTCATTTTATCAATAATTACGTAATAATACGAAAAAAACATACCAAACATACCAACTAGAATGAGGGCGACGAAGGTGCCGCCCACGATCGAGCCGGTGCTTGAATTCCCTTCGACGATCCGTTTTTGTTGCGCCAACTCGTCACAGTTATCACCTGGCAATAAAATAACGTACTCATTACGTTGAGTAATTTACTCATTATTTTAATGTAATGTACTCATTAAGTTAATGTAATGTACTCATTATGACAATTTAACGTAGTCATTATGATCTGGGATGTACTCATTACAGTACATAACGTACTCATTATGTTAACTAATGTACTCATCACGTTACATAACATACTCATTATATTATGTAATGTACTCATTATGATAATGTAACGTAGTCACTATGAAGCGTAACATACTCATCACAGTACATAAGGTACTCATTATGTTAAGTAACGTACTCATCACGTTACATAACATACTCATTATGTTATGTAATGTACTCATTATGATAATGTAACGTAGTCATTATGAAGCGTAACATACTCATTCAGTACATAACGTACTCATTATTTTAATGTAATGTACTCATTATGATAATGTAACGTACTCATTATGATCGGGGATGTACTCATTATGTTAAGAAATGTACTCATCACGTTACATAAACTACTCATTATATTATCTAATGTAATCATTATGATAATGTAACGTAGTCATTATGAAGAGTAACATACTCATCACAGTACATAAGGTACTCATTATGTTAACTAATGTACTCATCACGTTACATAACATACTCATTATATTATGTAATGTACTCATTATGATAATGTAACGTAGTCATTATGAAGCGTAACATACTCATTCAGTACATAAGGTACTCATTATTTTAATGTAATGTACCCCATTATGATAATGTAACGTACTCATTATGATCGGGGATGTACTCATTATGTTAAGTAATGTACTCATCACGTTACATAAACTACTCATTATATTATCTAATGTAATCATTATGATAATGTAACGTAGTCACTCTGATCAGGGATGTACTCATTACAGTATATAACGTACTCATTATGTTAAGTAATGTACTCATTATGATAATGTAACGTACTCAATATGATCGGGGATGTACTCATCATGTTAAGTAATGTACTCATCACGTTACATAAACTACTCATTATATTATCTAATGTACCTAATCATGATGATAATGTAACGTAGTCACTATGATCAGGGATGTACTCATTACAGTACATAATGTACTCATTACGTTAAGTAATGTACTCATCACGTTACATAAACTACTCATTATATTATCTAATGTAATCATTATGATAATGTAACGTAGTCACTATGATCAGGGATGTACTCATTACAGTACATAACGTACTCATTACGTTAAGTAATGTACTCATCACGTTACATAACATACTCATTATATTATGTAATGTACTCATTACATATGTAACGTAAACATTATGATGCATAACATACTCATTACAGTAGGTACGTAACATACTTACTTTGTTACATGATGAACTCATTATGTTACTTAACGTACTAATTATATTACATAATGTACTCATTATGTTAATGTAATGTACTCATTACAGTACATAACGTACTCACTATATTACGTGATGTACTCATTAGTATACGTAGCATTACATAATGTACTAATTCTATTATGCAACGTACTCATTGTAATCATTAAGTAACATATTGTATTCATTATGTAATGTAATGTACTCATCATGTTACGATGGGAGATCATGATAAGCAACAAAGTTTGATACCCACATCGAGGGACATCACGACACTCCAAAATTTCGATATTTCCCCCAAAGTATCGATACTCGATATTTTCAATAGTGACGTTGTATATGAATGAAATAGGCGCATTCACGAGTGGAAGGGTTAAGATTGATACTGAAAGTACGACTGTGATAACTACTCGATTCTTGAATACTCGGAATGACGTACCTGTGAAGCCTCGTTTGCAGACGCAGCCTATGCTGGGGTGACACACGTAGTTCTCGTGGGGGCAGTTGCACGTCGACATGCAGTGATCGCCGTAAGACCCTTCCGGACAAACTGCAAATCAAAAAAGCAAACAATTCAAGTGAAAAAAAGCGAATTTTCAAAGAATTCAATAAAGTTTTAGTCCTTTTGATTGAAAACTAGGCTGCAGTACTTCAGCCTTTTTCTTTCGATACTGAAAACCACAAAAAGTACTCTGCTTGCACTGTTTTTGAGCGCACTTTCAACAAAACCATAACAATTCGTATAATAATATGATAATTAGGTTTCACTGTACGGTATGAACTCACTCTCAGTGCAACGTTGACCCATCCAGCCGGGTTTGCAGCGGCAGACGCCGTCGTGAGTCCGACAACGCCCTTCGTTTTGGCATTTGCACCTGTAGGTACAGTTCTGACCGTACAACCCTGCAATGAGCACAATTATTAGGATTTTCAAGCTTGGTTACCAATTGAGAAGGGAAATCGAGTTTTTGATGACGGTAGGATAATTTGTCATGACCTTGAAAGGCATTTGCATATTTAGGACGTCCTTGGGATGTACCTACTTTGATGTGTGGAAGTACCGACACCATCGTATGGAAGTACCTACACCATTGTATTGAAGTACCTTCCAAATCTTACGGAAGTACCTAATTAATTGTACAGACGTACCTATTCTATGGCATGTAAGTACCTACTCCTACATACACTAGTGCCTACACCATCGTATGTAAGTACCCTTTCCTTTGTACTGAAGTACCTACAACATCTTCTGGAAGTAACAACTCCATCGTACAGAAGAACCTACAAAATTGTATGAAAGTACCTACCAAATCTTATGGAAGTACCCACTTCATCATACGGAAGATGAATGGAAATACCTACTCTGTCGTACAGAAGTCTATGGCATGGAAGTTCCTACTCCATCATACAGTAGTACCTACTCCAATGTATTTAAGTACTTATTCTATGGCATGTAAGTACCTACTCCTTCATGCAGTATAACCTACTCCAATGTATGGAAGTACCTACACCATTGTAAGGAAGTACCCACTTCATCATACGGAAGATAAATGGTAATAGAGAGTTCCTAGTGGGTTTGGTTCGGCTTAGATCCGGCGCGCCGGAACCGGATCGTCCGCCATGTTTGTAATACGGCGCGCCGGATTGCCTCCTTGTGACGTATTCGACCGTAACAATACGGCGCCGTATTGGATACAGCGTGTTCTTATCACAATCCAGCGCCGGATTGAGAGCATGGAAGAAGTAAATCTTCCATGTTGAGAGTGTGTGTAACACTTTCAGTGCGGGCGTCTACCCGGGTAGACGGAGAGTCTTCCCTAGCCCACTGCCGTCTACTCGGGTAGACTGAGCCCGTTGCATTGACTCATCGCATTCCAAGGTAAGTAAGTTACCGAAATAACCGTAACAAGCGCCAGTTGGGCGGAAAATTCCTTCAATACCTTCCTGGCTTCACGCTAGAGAGCGTCGGAAGCAGATTGGAAGGTTTGAACACAAGTTTCAGACGTACCTTCGAGGCAACCCTTGTACGTTGACGCTCGGTCGGGCACGTAGCGTGCAGTGGGTGGCGTTGGACGGCTAGAGGCTCCCGCATTGAAAGTGTTAATACGTCACGCTGTATCAAAAACCACTAGGAACTCTCTAATACCTACTCTGTCGTACAGAAGTCTATGGCATGGAAGTTCCTACTCCATCATACTGTAGTACCTAACCCGTCGTATGGAGGACCTACACCATTGTATGGAAGCACCATTGTGTGGACTCACCTTCGGGGCAAGGAGTGCCGCACGTGGGTCCGATCCACCCAGGCAGACATTCGCAAACTCCTGCACAAAAACGAAGATTATTCAAGTAAAGTTTATAGAACTCCATCGGTCAATCCTGAGAGGCACAAAGGCCTTTACTGGTCCATTTCTAAGCTCAAATCGATCAAGGACGCTGTTTATTTTGAGTAAATTACCTGTAACAGGGTGGCAGTCGCCGCCATTTTTACAGATACACGTCTTGGTGCAGTTGCGGCCGTAGGTCTTGAGGGGGCAAGGGTGTTGACACATCGGACCTGTATAGCCAGGGCGACACGTGTAGTCTCCCGTCACGTGGTCGCAAGTCCGGTTACCTGCGAACAAACCATCCTCAGTCACCCGTGTTTACGGCGATGCTTTTCCAAACAACCATGAAAGACTGGAAATCAATTTTTCAGGACATCAGTCAGAAGCTAGTTTACTCTAGAGCTAAAACATGTTCCATGTTAAAACTTATTCATCATTATTTTTTAACAGTTAATGGGAAACACCTTTTCACTGTTATTTTGTAACAGTTACGGAAGATGAGCTAATTTTAGCTATTATTTTGTTACAGTTATAAAAGATAACCAGTTCACTGTTATTTTGTCACAGTTATGGAAGAGAAACTACTTTTCTTTGTTATTTTGTAACAGTTAGGGAAGATGAGCTAATTTTAGCTATTATTTTGTTACAGTTATAAAAGATAACCAGTTCACTGTTATTTTGTCACAGTTATGGAAGAGAAACTACTTTTCTTTGTTATTTTGTAACAGTTACGGAAGATGAGCTAATTTTAGCTATTGTTTTGTTACAGTTATAAAAGATAACCAGTTCACTGTTATTTTGTCACAGTTATGGAAGAGAAACTACTTTTCTTTGCTATTTTGTAACAGTTAGGGAAGATGAGCTAATTTTAGCTATTATTTTGTTACAGTTATAAAAGATAACCAGTTCACTGTTATTTTGTCACAGTTATGGAATAGAAACTACTTTTCTTTGTTATTTTGTAACAGTTAGGGAAGATGAGCTAATTTTAGCTATTATTTTGTTACAGTTATAAAAGATAACCAGTTCACTGTTATTTTGTCACAGTTATGGAAGAGAAACTACTTTTCTTTGTTATTTTGTAACAGTTACGGAAGATGAGCTAATTTTAGCTATTATTTTGTTACAGTTATAAAAGATAACCAGTTCACTGTTATTTTGTCACAGTTATGGAAGAAAAATTACTTTTCTTCGTTATTTTGTAACAGCTTTGGAAAAAAACACAATTTCAGTAATTATTTTGTCACAGTTATAAGAAAAAAATGCATTTCACTGTTATTTTGTAACAGTTAGGGAAGATTAGCTATCATTTTGTTACAGTTATAAAAGATAACCAGTTCACTGTTATTTTGTCACAGTTATGGAAGAAAACACAATTTCAGTAATTATTTTGTCACAGTTATAAGAAAAAAATGCATTTCACTGTTATTTTGTAACAGTTAGGGAAGATTAGCTATTATTTTGTTACAGTTATAAAAGATAACCAGATCACTGTTATTTTGTCACAGTTATGTAAGAGAAACTACTTTTCTTTGTTATTTTGTAACAGCTTTGGAAGAAAACACAATTTCAGTAATTATTTTGTCACAGTTATAAGAAAAAAATGCATTTCACTGTTATTTTGTAACATTTTCGGAAGAAAAGCTTATTTTATCTTTTATAAGGTTACCAAAGTCACACAAGCGTCAAATTCGCACTAAAAGCAGGGACGCTAAAAGCTCCGCCAACAAAATGGCGTTTGGGCCCTTCTACCACATAAAGGTCGCCAAAGTTAGTCACAACTGATGTTTGGTTAAACAGAAGTCTACTCTAGTGTTTGTTATTGGTAGTAACGCCTACGCTACATAGTTTATTCTACTTGTTATATACGTTTAAAACCCTGAGGTGAGTGAGCGCCCCGAAAGCACCAAAATTCGCAAAACGCCATGCTTGTTAGGTAACAAAAAAAAAAAAAAAAATATCTGAGATAGATTCTAAATTCCTACTGAATGTGCTGATTGGCGCTTCAATTAAATTTCAGAGTGTTAGTACCGATAGGGAAAAATCAAACAAAAATTATTGTTTAATGGGAGGAGGTAGGGGCAGACATAACTGATGATTTATGGTGGGGAGGGGAGGTGAAAGGGGGGCAAAGGTAACTGGATGATAGATGGCGGGGTAAGAGGGAGGGGGGAAAGATAACTGGATGTTAGATTGGTAGGAGGGGACAAAAGGTAATAGAAATTGTGTGTGGGGGGGGGGGAGGGGAGATCAAAGGTAACTGGTAGTTGGGGGGGGAAGGGAGAAATCAACAGTAAATGGAGAGGAAGAGCAAAGGTAACTGGTAATTGTGGGGGGGGGGGGGGAGCAAAGGTAAATGGTAATTGTGGAGAAGAGCAAAGGCAACTGGATGATAGATTAGGGGTGATGGGGCAAAGGTAACTGGATAATTGATGTGAGGAAATAGGGAGCAAAGATAACTGGTCATATGGAGGAAAAGAGCAAAGGTAACTGGATGATAGATCAGTGGTGAGGGGGGGAGTAACTGAACTGGTAATGGGGGGAGGAGGGAAAACAAAGGTAACTGGTCATTGGGTGGGGGGGGGAGAGAGAAAGGTAACTGGATGATTAATGTGGGCAAAGGTAACTGGATGATCAATGGTGGGGGACAAATGTAACTGATAATTTCGGGGGGAAGAGCAAAGGCAACTGGATGATAGATTAGGGGTGGGGAGGAAGTAACTGGTAATGGGGGAGGGGGAGAACAAAGGTAACTGGTCATTGGGTGGGGGGAGAGAGAAAGGTAACTGGATGATTAATGTGGGCAAAGGTAACTGAATGATCAATGGTGGGGGACAAATGTAACTGATAATTTCGGGGGGAAGAGCAAAGGCAACTGGATGATAGATTAGGGGTGGGGAGGAAGTAACTGGTAATGGGGGAGGGGGAGAACAAAGGTAACTGGTCATTGGGTGGGGGGAGAGAGAAAGGTAACTGGATGATTAATGTGGGCAAAGGTAACTGAATGATCAATGGTGGGGGACAAATGTAACTGAGAATTTTGGGGGGAAGAGCAAAGGCAACTGGATGATAGATTAGGGGTGGGGAGGAAGTAACTGGTAATGGGGGAGGGGGAGAACAAAGGTAACTGGTCATTGGGTGGGGGGAGAGAGAAAGGTAACTGGATGATTAATGTGGGCAAAGGTAACTGAATGATCAATGGTGGGGGACAAATGTAACTGATAATTTCGGGGGAAGAGCAAAGGCAACTGGATGATAGATTAGGGGTGGGGAGGAAGTAACTGGTAATGGGGGAGGGGGAGAACAAAGGTAACTGGTCATTGGGTGGGGGGGAGAGAGAAAGGTAACTGGATGATTAATGTGGGCAAAGGAAACTGGATGATCAATGGTGGGGGACAAATGTAACTGATAATTTCGGGGGGAAGAGCAAAGGCAACTGGATGATAGATTAGGGGTGGGGAGGAAGTAACTGGTAATGGGGGAGGGGGAGAACAAAGGTAACTGGTCATTGGGTGGGGGGAGAGAGAAAGGTAACTGGATGATTAATGTGGGCAAAGGTAACTGAATGATCAATGGTGGGGGACAAATGTAACTGAGAATTTTGGGGGGAAGAGCAAAGGCAACTGGATGATAGATTAGGGGTGGGGAGGAAGTAACTGGTAATGGGGGAGGGGGAGAACAAAGGTAACTGGTCATTGGGTGGGGGGGAGAGAGAAAGGTAACTGGATGATTAATGTGGGCAAAGGTAACTGGATGATCAATGGTGGGGGACAAATGTAACTGAGAATTTTGGGGGGAAGAGCAAAGGCAACTGGATGATAGATTAGGGGTGAGGGGGAGAACAAAGGTAACTGGTCATTGGGTGGGGAGAGAGAGAAAGGTAACTGGATGATTAATGTGGGCAAAGAAAACTGGATGATCAGTGGTGGGGGACAATTGTAACTGATAATTTCGGGGGAAGAGCAAAGGCAACTGGATGATAGATTAGAGGTGATGGGGCAAAGGTAATTGGATGATTGGGGGGGGGGGGGGGAAAGAGCAAAGGTAACTGGATGATTTAGGGGGGGGGGGCAAAGGTAACTGGATAATAGATCACGGGTGAGGGGGGACAAAGGTAACTGGTAATTGGAGGGGGGAAGGATATCAAAGGTAACTGGATGATTGATGGGGGGGGGGGGGGGAGTAAAGGTAACTGGATGATAGATCAGTGGTGAGGGGTGACAAAGGTAACTGGTAATGGTGAGGTGGGAAGGAGATCAAAGGTAACTGGATGATTGATTGGGGCGGGGGGGGGGGTAAACTAATCAATTCCGGCAGGCAAGTTACTCACTGTGGTAGATATCGGTCATCAACTTTACTGTAAAAAATAAATAAAAGAAAAAAAATAAGCGGTTTAATCACTTTTCGAGAGACCTAAAAGGTAGTTTGTTGCAGGAGGGCCAGTAGACGTTGAACTTTGCTGATTATGGATTTGAGATGCCACCGTGGTGGGCGGGTTCGGGATTCGCCCTGCTACTCAAGGTTTCCCATTACCTCTGGGTGCTAATATTTCTTGGCACGAGAACATCTCTCTCCCTCAATAGAATGAGATTTTATTTTCATTATTTTCTCTATTGACAATTGCATGTGGACATATAAATGTTGATAGATTGATTTGCAGTAAATTTGGTGATTTGTGTCGATGAAGGAGGAAACCTGGCATCCCTAGTGAGGATCTTTGGCGATCACATATATCACTGAAGAAACTGATGAACTGAAGAAGGAACACCGTGCACTGTTGTGGAAAAATTGAACTCGTTTGAAGAAGAAGAATGTGAAAAGAATGAACAATTAGGTTCTCATTCTTCAATGTGCGCCATTTTTCGAGGAAAATCCCTTCGTATTTCGAAGTGTTGAAACTTACCGTTGCCGCCGGTTGGACAAGATTGTTTACAGCCGAGCCCGAAGGTCCCAACGTTGCAGGGAGATTCGCAGGTGCCTCCCATGTACCCCGGGGCGCACTGGCATTCGCCCGTGTCCTGAAAACGACACCAAAGGCACATTAAACAGGTTCCTACAAGGTGTGTTGGTTCAGCTGTAGCGGGACTGTGGACCCGAGTATCAACTTGTAACGGTTCCTTGCCGAGACAAAACCTCATCCCTTAAGCTGGCCCCACACGATCAAACATGCTTGACGAGCATGGTTTGCCAACCTCGCTTGTCAAGCAGATTTGATCGTGTGGGGGGTCATGTTTGAAGGTTTGAAGGTTTGACAGCACGCTTGACGGTTTTCAGTCACTGTCAGAAAATTTGCTGTCAAACATGAGGTTTGACAACCAAGTTTGATCGTGTGGGTGAGCGTCAAACCATCAAACTAGAGGTGTGTCGGTACAGCTGTACCAGGACTGTGGAACCGAGTATCAGGTTGGAACGATTCCACGCAGTGACAAAAACTCGACCCTTACCGGTCCAGTTCCACGGACTGATAAGATATCTTAAGATGGCTCTGGACCGGGAAGAGAATCTTTTCTATCGGTCCAGTTCCATCCTCACCAATCAGAATGATCTGATCAATCATCTCATCAATCTGATCATTCTGATTGGTGAGGATGGAACTGGACCGGTAAGGATGTAACCGGACCGATAAGATATCACAGAGAATGGTTCAATGGCTCTGGACCGGTAAGCATGGATCTTGTTCTCAGTTCTGTTCCATGTTGTACCTGGAAGCGCCCTTACTACTTCCATGGACTGAGAATGGTTCATGGAATGGCTCTTGAGCGGGAAGTTTTCTTCTGGACTGGTTAGCATGGAAGTTGTCTCCAGTTTTATTAATTTATTATTGTCATGTTAAGTTCTCTGCAACGTCATAATTCTTTCCTTGAATTGTTTGGTAACTATTAGTTATAATAAATTGCCTCTTTTGTAACACTTGTTCAAATTCCTTCCTTTTAGTGAATTGTCAAGGAAAATGATGCTATTGTATTGCAAGTTGAGATCATAAGCATGGAAGAAGGACGATAGGGATTTGACTGCCTGCTTCATCCATGCCATGTGAGTGGGATTTGATCGCCTGTATCGGTAATGGAACTGTACCGGTAATTTGGAACGGTTACATCTTTGTCACCGTAACCGTTGGAACCGTTCCAGGGAAATGCCTGGACCGACACACCCCTACATCAAACCATCAAGAAAAAAGGGTGGTAGGGGGTAATTTTACTGTGAATCACAGAGCTAGTTTCCGTGAATCACCGAGTTGGCGTCTGTGAATCACAGTCTCCATTAGGGATGCAAAACGATTATCGATAATATCGATATTCTGCCTCCGATTATCAATGCTTTTTTATCGATATGGACTACTCCGATATTTATACTCATATTTATACTCCGTTATTAACCAAATTATCGTTCTCATCTCTGAAGATCCCCTTATTGGGGTAAAATCTCTGATTTTGATTATTTTTTACTAAGAAAAGCTGTTCTAAAAAATTGTAATCTAAATCGATTATCGATATTATGTCGTCGATGTTGCATCCCTAGTCTCCATCGCGTGAATCACAGTTTGCGTACAGTTCGCGTGAATCACAGTTGAAACAGTTGGTTTGAACGTGTGGGTGCGGCGTCAAACGTCAAACATGCTTGACAAGCGCGGCTTGTCAAACCATGCTTGTCAAGCATGTTTGATCGTGTGGGGCCCGCTTTAAGGTGCCCCTACACTAGCAAGCGGCTTGATCAAATGCCTGAACCTCTGATTGATGGAAGCTTCACGCGTGCTTCAATCAACCCTTCAATCTTTTGATCAAAACTCTCACGTCAGTCGAAGCATAGAAGTGGAACAGTGCGTGTTGCGATCGTGCTGTCGCTTTTTCGACTTAAAATGGTGTCAAATTCAGATTTGGGCTTCCTAAACGCAACATTGGTTGCCGTGAAGCGGAAAAAGAAGCAAAACAAAAAACAACGGCGGTCTAAGGAGTGGTACAAACTGAGAAACCGCTTCACTCATGAACACCTCCTAAACTTCCTGAGTGATTCGGAACCAGAAGACTACTGGAACTTTTTGAGATTGAATACACTTTTGATTATCTACTGGGTTCACTCCGGCCTCACATTGAGAAGAAGGATACAAAGATGAGTGTAGCGATTCATGAAAGTCAGATAATAACTGACTGATAATAATGATATACAGGGTGTAAGCCTAACTGGTCTGCCATACGGTACCAGTCGATTCTACAAGTAATTTGCAACAAAAAATGTCTCTTAGCAATTTTTTTTAAACCCTTCGTTTTCGAGTTATTTTAACTTTAAACTTTTTTTTCGTGATTTTGACCATATGTCATTAAATTGGTCATAACTCCGTTAATTAGCTGTGTAAATTACAATTTTAGCATACCGTTGGAAAGAGCATTAAATTTCCCATCGGATAGATGTCTTAACTTTTTTTTTAGTCAAGGTTTGAGACATGAAAACGTCCTCTAAAAAGAGAATTTTACGTAATTTTGGAAACCTCGCATTTTTTCAATCTCAAATTGAACTACGAGAACCCATGCTTTTTCAAGATGCAATAACAGTGAAAACTGCGCCAGAATCTCAGCTTTCCAACGGTATAATCAAAACAAATTCTACAACCAAATTTAGGGGAGAAATTTGTGTTTGAACGCGGAAAAACGTGCATTTTTTCAACGAAATCAGCGCTCTGGCCTCCTGTTTCCGGAGGCCTCGCGGTCTACTGCGGCGCCCGCCCACCCACCACTGCTGTCGTCCGACCCCTCAGATCGACTAGGCGGAGCGCCGATTTCGTTGAAAAAATGCACGCTTTTCCGCGTTCAAACACAAATTTCTCCCCTAAATTTGGTTGTAGAATATGTTTTGATTACACCATTGGAAAGCTGAGATTCTGGCGCAGTTTTCACTGTTCTTGCATCTTGCAAAAAGTATGGGTCCTCGTAGTTCAATTTGAGATTGAAAGAGTGCGAGGTTTCCAAAATTACGTAAAATTCTCTTTTTAGAGGACGTTTCCATGTCTCAAACCTTGACTCAAAAAAAAGTTAAGGCATCTATCCGATAGGAAATTTAATGCTCTTTCCAACGGTATCCTCAAATTGTAATTTACACAGCTAATTAACGGAGTTATGACCAATTTAATGACATAAGGTCAAAATCACGAAAAAAAGTTTAAAGTTAAAATAACTCGAAAACGAAGGGTTTAAACGAAAATTGCTAAGGGACATTTTTTGTTGCAAATTAGTTGTAGAATCGACTGGTACCGTATGGCAGACCAGTTAGGCTTACACCCTGTATAATCGGGTTATGGATACGAGGAAGCTATGTGCCACACCCACTAGACAGACGTTTTTTTATTTTATTTCATTGTTAGTTTTTATTCTATCATATTATTTATTTATTTCAAAACTGATGTAATTACCTGATAACACGAAGCCTGGTTGTCGCACTCGCATTTGTGCTCGCAGGCATCTCCGTAGGACCCGACCGGGCAGCGCGAGTCACACCTGAAACCTGTCGGCAAATCGATCAAAATCAATCCCAATCAAACCATAACCAAAATGTAATAATCAAATAAGTAATAATGCATAATCAAAACGTCAAATAAGTATGAGTAGATAAGATGAAGTAGGCGGAGGTGAGGTTATCAGGTGAAGAAGAGGAATAAGCACAGTCAGACTCCGTCCATCTTCTCCTATTCTGATCTACAGGCGGGATCCAACCATTTCCTTCCAAAATCCTTCGTTGCCTCGACTAGGTAATACGATTAATCGACACATGTTGAGGAGGTCTCGTTCGCTAGTCCGTTCCTTCCTCGTTCCAGGTTAGTCTAATCTCTTACGAACTGGCTCTAAAAGCTTCAAAGTTGTACCTAAATTTGAAAATTTCAAGGATGATCCAAAATTCTTAAGATGTATATTTCCTGATTTTGAAAATCTATGAAAATTTCAAATTTAGGTACAACTTGGAAACTTCGATTGACGATCCTTCCTCGTTCCAGGTAAGTCTAATCTCTAACAAACCGGCGCTCTAACTTTCAAAGTTGTAGGTACCTAAATTAAATTATCAAAAATTTTCAAAAATTCGTAAAAATTTCAAAAATCCTAGAAAATTTCAAATTTAGATACAAATTTGAAACTTTGAATGCCACTTCTTTTCGTTTCTGATTAGTCTGATCCCTTACGAACTGGCGCTCAAAATTTCAATATTGTACCCTAATATGATATTTCAATTGCCATTCTTTCCTCGTTCCGGGTTAGTCTAATCTCTTACGAACTGGCTCTAAAAGCTTCAAAGTTGTACCTAAATTTGAAAATTTCAAGGATTTTCCAAAATTCTTAAGATGTAGGTATATTTCCTGATTTTGAAAATCTATGAAAATTTCAAATTTAGGTACAACTTGGAAACTTCGATTGACATTCCTTCCTCGTTCCAGGTAAGTCTAATCTCTAACAAACCGGCGCTCTAACTTTCAAAGTTGTAGGTACCTAAATTAAATTATCAAAAATTTTCAAAAATTCGTAAAAATTTCGAAAATCCTAAAAAATTTCAAATTTAGATACAAATTTGAAACTTTGAACGCCACTTCTTTTCGTTTCTGATTAGTCTGATCCCTTACGAACTGGCGCTCAAAATTTCAATATTGTACCCTAATATGATATTTCAATTGCCATTCTTTCCTCGTTCCGGGTTAGTCTAATCTCTTACGAACTGGCTCTAAAAGCTTCAAAGTTGTACCTAAATTTGAAAATTTCAAGGATTTTCCAAAATTCTTAAGATGCATATTTCCTGATTTTGAAAATCTATGAAAATTTCAAATTTAGGTGCAACTTGGAAACTTCGATTGACGATCCTTCCTCGTTCCAGGTAAGTCTAATCTCTAACAAACCGGCGCTCTAACTTTCAAAGTTGTAGGTACCTAAATTAAATTATCAAAAATTTTCAAAAATTCGTAAAAATTTCAAAAATCCTAGAAAATTTCAAATTTAGATACAAATTTGAAACTTTGAATGCCACTTCTTTTCGTTTCTGATTAGTCTGATCCCTTACGAACTGGCGCTCAAAATTTCAATATTGTACCCTAATATGATATTTCAATTGCCATTCTTTCCTCGTTCCGGGTTAGTCTAATCTCTTACGAACTGGCTCTAAAAGCTTCAAAGTTGTACCTAAATTTGAAAATTTCAAGGATTTTCCAGAATTCTCAAGATGTATATTTCCTGATTTTGAAAATCTATGAAAATTTCAAATTTAGGTACAACTTGGAAACTTCGATTGACGATCCTTCCTCGTTCCAGGTAAGTCTAATCTCTAACAAACCGGCGCTCTAACTTTCAAAGTTGTAGGTACCTAAATTAAATTATCAAAAATTTTCAAAAATTTGTAAAAATTTCAAAAATCCTAGAAAATTTCAAATTTTGATACAAATTTGAAACTTTGAATGCCACTTCTTTTCGTTTCTGATTAGTCTGATCCCTTACGAACTGGCGCTCAAAATTTCAATATTGTACCCTAATATGATATTTCAATTGCCATTCTTTCCTCGTTCCGGGTTAGTCTAATCTCTTACGAACTGGCTCTAAAAGCTTCAAAGTTGTACCTAAATTTGAAAATTTCAAGGATTTTCCAAAATTCTTAAGATGTAGGTATATTTCCTGATTTTGAAAATCTATGAAAATTTCAAATTTAGGTACAACTTGGAAACTTCGATTGACATTCCTTCCTCGTTCCAGGTAAGTCTAATCTCTAACAAACCGGCGCTCTAACTTTCAAAGTTGTAGGTACCTAAATTAAATTATCAAAAATTTTCAAAAATTCGTAAAAATTTCGAAAATCCTAAAAAATTTCAAATTTAGATACAAATTTGAAACTTTGAACGCCACTTCTTTTCGTTTCTGATTAGTCTGATCCCTTACGAACTGGCGCTCAAAATTTCAATATTGTACCCTAATATGATATTTCAATTGCCATTCTTTCCTCGTTCCGGGTTAGTCTAATCTCTAACGAACTGGCTCTAAAAGCTTCAAAGTTGTACCTAAATTTGAAAATTTCAAGGATTTTCCAAAATTCTCAAGATGTATATTTCCTGATTTTGAAAATCTATGAAAATTTCAAATTTAGGTACAACTTGGAAACTTCGATTGACGATCCTTCCTCGTTCCAGGTAAGTCTAATCTCTAACAAACCGGCGCTCTAACTTTCAAAGTTGTAGGTACCTAAATTAAATTATCAAAAATTTTCAAAAATTCGTAAAAATTTCAAAAATCCTAGAAAATTTCAAATTTAGATACAAATTTGAAACTTTGAATGCCACTTCTTTTCGTTTCTGATTAGTCTGATCCCTTACGAACAGGCGCTCAAAATTTCAATATTGTACCCTAATATGATATTTCAATTGCCATTCCTTCCTCTTTCCGGGTTAGTTTAATCTCTTACGAACTGGCTCTAAAAGCTTCAAAGTTGTACCTAAATTTAAAAATTTCAAGGATTTTCCAAAATTTTAAGATGTTTATTTTCTGATTTTGAAAATCTATGAAAATTTCAAATTTAGGTACAACTTGGAAACTTCGATTGACATTCCTTCCTCGTTCCAGGTAAGTCTAATCTCTAACAAACCGGCGCTCTAACCTTCAAAGTTGTAGGTACCTACCTAAATTAAATTATCAAAAATTTTCAAAAATTCGTAAAAATTTCAAATTTCAAAAATCCTAGAAAATTTCAAATTTAGATACAAATTTGAAACTTTGAATGCCACTTCTTTTCGTTTCTGATTAGTCTGATCCCTTACGAACTGGCGCTCATAATTTCAATATTGTACCCTAATATGATATTTCAATTGCCATTCTTTCCTCGTTCCGGGTTAGTCTAATCATTACGAACCTGCGCTCAAAGTTTCAAAGTTGTACCTAAATTTCCCTAGGTAGGACAAACCGTTCGCTCCCTACGAGAATTTAAGGGTTGGACGTACGATAAATCAGAAACACGAGTGTGAATCGCAAAAGAGGCCTAATCTCCGTTCAAATTAGAGCTGACCGAAATCCGATCGATATTTTTCTTCATGTTGGATGAACAAAAAAATTTAAAAAAACTCGTGGCTTTGCAGACGAGTGATCAATATAGAAAAATAATAAACCATTGTGTAATAATTTGCAGCGTTTTTTTTAACAGTATTTTGGGAAAAATTTCGATAATATCGTTAAGTAAATCGATACCTCCGATATTTTAGGGAAAAGTATCGACACCAATATATCGGTATGAGTTTGGCATCAAAAATATCGATACGCCGATGTATCGGTAATAACGCGCTGTTCCTACCTCGACCCCGCCCGGACCCGCCCACCATGGTGCCGCCCCTACACGTATCTCTAGGGAACTCACCGTGCCAAGTGGGTTTGCAGATGCAGAGGCCGTTGACTGGGTTGCAAGCTGCCGTCGACTCTTCGTGGCAGTCACACCTGGTTTTTGAAAGAAATAGTTCATTCAAGATATCAGTCTACGCTTCCAGAATGATTGATTTCACCACCAGGGGGAATAAGGCCGTTGTGCCCTCTCTTACATTCCCCCAGGCCACAAAAACAAAACATTTTCTCAATAGAAAAAAAAAAATAAAATAAAAATAATAAATATATAAATAAAAATAACAGGGTGTCCCAGAAGTTATGGTCCACCTTCGGGCATTTTCGTATTTAACTACGTAATAAAATGGGCCCAACGCCATTTTTCATATTTTTTTGTAAAGAATTCAGGAAAAATACTTTTGCGCAAAAAAGCTGCGCGCAATTGATACTGACTTTGTTTTTTCAAATGGAACCCCCATTTTTTATTGCAGAATCAGATTCTACGTCAAATTTCATGAGAAATTCATACCCGAATCGATTTTTTTCTCTGCGCGCAACTGGTACTTTTCACGCGCAAAGTGACCAGGGTGCGCAAAAGTGATTTTTTTTAAACCCCAAGTGTGGCACATTTTTTTTCATTATTTTTGACGCTGAATCACGTGGTGAGGTCCTTTCTTCGATTTCATCGTTATTTTTCCAAATTTAGAAGGAAAAATAATGTTTTTGGACTTAATTTTTCCTCCCCCTTTCGCGACACAGGCTGGGGACCGGCTATGGCAGGATTAAAAAAAATGTCTCTCTTCTAAATTTCAAAAATTTTGGAAAGTAGGTAGGTACTTACCTACTTCAATGTAAAAAAAAAAAATCAAAAAACTTCTCATCTAAAAACCTTTAAAAAAATTAAAAGATACTTGTTACTTGTCTGCAAGCAAAGAGGTAATTTCGAGCAGTTGCTGTGATTTTTTAATTTCATTATTATTATCTTAGTTTTTTATTACTACTTTTTTTCGGAGATATTGTAACTTTTAATTTTTTTTTTAAATTTTGAGATGAGAAGTTTTTGATTTTTTTTTACATTAATGAAGGTAAGTACCTACCTACTTTCCAAAATTTTTTTAAATTTAGAAGAGAGGAATTTATTTTTAATCCTGCCATAGCCGGTCCCCAGCCCGTGTCGCGAAAGGGGGAGGAAAAATTAAGTACAACAACATTATTTTTCCTTCTAAATTTGAAAAAATAACGATGAAATCGAAGAAAGGACCTCACCACGTGATTCAGCGTCAAAAATAATGAAAAAAAGTGCCACACTTGGGGTTGAAAAAAATTCACTTTTGCGCACCCTGGTCACTTTGCGCGTGAAAAGTACCAGTTGCGCGCAAAGAAAAAAATCGATTCGGGTATGAATTTCTCATGAAATTTGACGTAGAATCTGATTCTGCAATAAAAAATGGGGGTTCCCATTTGAAAAAACAAAGTTAGTATCGATTGCGCGCAGCTTTTTTGCGCAAAAGTATTTTTCCTGAATTCTTTACAAAAAAATATGAAAAATTGCGTTGGGCCCATTTTATTACGTAATTAAATACGGAAATGCCGGAGGGTGGACCATAACTTCTGGGACACCCTGTACAGGGTGTTTCACGAAAAGGTTACACCCCCCCTTCATTTCCGCAAAATACAGCGTAAAAAATTGTGAGGATCTCTGGAAAAATACTTTTGCGCAAAAAAGTTGCGCGCAATTGACACTAACTTCATTTTTTCAAATGGAACCCCCCAGTTTTTATTACAGATTCGGATTCTACGTCAAATTTCATGAAAAATTGATACCCGAGCCGATTTGTTTTATTGCGCGCAACCTTTTTGAACGCTCCAAGTTGCGCAACTCCACAATTGCGCAAAAATTAGGTTTTGGAGAACCCCAAGTGTGGCACATGTTTTTTCATCACTTTTTGACTCTGAATCAAAGGGTGTCATCCGTTTTTGAATTTGACTGGAATGTTTCTAAATGGCGGCCAAAAATTCGTTTGTTATTAGTGAAAATCGCTCTTTTTTTTCAAGCTCTTTTTTTTTTTTGTTAATCTTTATTGCCGTTGCACACATTGTTACAATGGTAGAGCAATAGTCAAAACAAAACAATAGAGTCAACAGTCAAACAATAAAAAAAACGTCTGCCAAGTGAGTGTGGCACATAGCTTCCTCGTATCCATAACCCGATTATATAGATGATCCGATGCATAGTAGTTAATCTCAAAACACCAAAACAAGTTAATCTGTAACATCCCTGAAAATGTCATTGAAATCGGATGGAAAATGTAGAAGTTATGGCCATTACAAGGAAATTCACGTTTGCGCATGCGCAGTGGCTACTGTCAGTCCGAAGGTGGTGATTTTCATTGGGGATCATCTAAATACTAATCTGTAACATCCCTGAAAATTTCATTGAAATCGAATAGAAAATGTAGAAATTATGGACGTTACAAGGAAATTCACGTTTGCGCATGCGCAGTGGCTACTATCAGTCCGAAGGTGACGATTTTCATAGGGGACCATCTAAATACTAATCCATAATAACATCCCTGAAAATTTCATTGAAATCGGATGGAAAATGTAGAAGTTATGGCCGTTACAAGGAAATTCACGTTTGCGCATGCGCAGTGGCTACTATCAGTCCGAAGGTGGTGATCTTCATTGGGGACCATCTACAACCTAATCCGCATAATCCCTGAAAATTTCATCGAAATCGAGTAGAAAAAGTGGAAGTTATGGCCGTTACAAGGAAATTCACGTTTGCGCATGCGCAGTGGCTACTATAAGTCCGAAGGTGACGATTTTCATAAGGGACCATCTAAATACTAATCCATAATAACATCCCTGAAAATTTCATTGAAATCGGATGGAAAATGTAGTAGTTATGGCCGTTACAAGGAATTCACGTTTGCGCATGCGCAGTCGCTCCTACCAGTCCGGGGATGATGATTTTCATAGGGGACCGTCTACACACCAACCCGCACAATCCCTCAAAATTTCATTGAAATCGGACAATAACTTCGTATAGTTATGCGCGTTACAAGGATTTCATGACAGACAGACAGACAGACAGACAGACAGACACTGAACCAAAATTGTTCAGAAAGGTCTAAAACGCAAAATGCGAGTGAAAATTTTTATTTTGGAGAACTTTTTTTTTCGTCCTTGAAAAGTGAAAACAAAGCTTCCGCTACCTTGGTAGACTCGGAAGCAATAACAGTCAGCTTGTCCTTGATTGGAAAAACTCTTCCACTGAGTAATACTCTCTCTGGGATAGGAAATCTTTAAGTTTTGGCTTGAGGGAACTCACTGGTTGTTCCATGGGGATCTGCTGGTGATGGAGCACGAAATGGTTGGTAATTTTTGTGGTCGTGTACTCCAGGCTATTCTTGAAAAATTCTGTGTTGTGACGGGGGACAGGGTACAATTCATGTCGATAGCGAGTATCATGGTTGTGCTGAACATGTTGCTGGAGATGCCGATACTTCTTGTGGAACAAAACAACCTCAAGGATATAGAGCGAGGGAAGAGTCAAGAGGTTCTCTTTTTTAAATATACCTCTGCATGACGATAATGGAGGTCTTCCAGTGAGAACCCGAATCGCTCGCTTCTGCATGGCAAAGACTCTCTCGAGCATACTTTGACGAGCGCCATAGAAGATGAGTCCGTAGCGAGCACGCGACAGGAATTGTCCATAATATGCTTCAAGGAGCGTGCTTTTCGATGTTAAGGGCCGAAGTCGGCGAAGGCAAAAACATGTACTACTCAACTTGGGGATTAGAGCTTCAACATGTTTATTGAAGTGGAGCCTTTCATCAATCTCAATTCCAAGAAAACTCGCAGAGGGTTGGAATACACGAGTAGCCCCATTCAAGCAAATGGCGTCAGCTGGCACTCTACGGCGTGATGATCTGAACAAGACAACCTTGGTTTTTGATTCGTTCAGACGCAGGTCGTTACTCGCAATCCATCGATGCAAATTATAAAACTTCGACTGCAGTCTGTTCTGGCAATCCTCCAACGAGCGACCCCTTACCAAAAAATTGGTGTCATCGGCAAAGTTGACGACCATCGATTCATCACCTCCAAGCAGTCCTGGCAAATCATTCACAAGAATGAGAAAGAGAGTGGGACCCAGAACACTCCCCTGAGGGACTGAACGCGAGAGATAATGTTCAGAAGATAATCTTTGCCCGTCCTCACACTCAATGCTAACCCGCCAGGGCCTGTGCATGAGGTACGACTTGAACCATTGCAACGCTGGACCCCTAACACCAATTCTTTCCAGCTTCGACAGCAGCACCACGTGAGAAGCAAGGTCAAAGGCTTTAGCAAGATCAACAAAGCATCCAACAACAATGTCGCCCTCGTCGATAGCCTCATAAATGAAGCGAGTCAAATCAAGAACAGCTGTCAGTGTCGATTTATCCTTCAGAAAACCATGCTGTGCTGGAGTAAAGAAACGCGTTGTATGCAAGAAGTCAAGCAATCGTGATGACATCAGACTTTCCAATACCTTGGCCAAGAAATTGAGGAGGCTGATAGGCCGGTAATTATTAATATCAGACGAATTCCCTTTCTTGGGGATGGGGACTACCAAACAAGGCTTTAGGCACTCTGGGAACATGAGTTTTATTTTATTTTTTATTTTACTTTATGAGTTATTAGGCAATTTTATTTAGATCAAGTTTGGTCGTGCTGTCAGTTTCCACATTGAACTCAGTTATAAGCCATAGCCTTACTCCTGCCTACTTTACTTTTGACTTATTTATTACTTATTTATGACTTGTTGCTCTACTCTGAGATATTATGTTAATATGAGTATCTTTGGCAATAAATATTATTATTATTATTATTATCGTCCCTACCTAGTCACTAGCCGCCATTGTTTGAGAGGATATTGATATGGTTTTACACTCTAGGAACAAACTGCACTAGTCGATGTCAAAACCTAAACTGACTTTTGTATTCATTGTATCCAAATCACAACTAATTAACGAAATACGAGAATAAATTTAAGGGAACCCAGCAGCTAGTACTAAAGTCTAAAAAATGGGTCGGCAGACCCATTTTTGTGCCCCTAGATCTTGAACACGGTTCAGTCTATTAAAATGAAATTTTTTTCCAGTGGTAGTACATATAGTCGTCTTCACTTTAGTCAAATGGATTTTGAAAATTTCAATTTATAGCTTAGGTATGATTTTTCAAAAATTCCGTTTTTTTATCTGCATTTTTTCAACTTCGAAAAATTTTTTTTTAAACCTTATAATTGAAATTTTGAGAAACCATCCGACTAAATTGGAGTTCAATAATAGCAGTTTCGAGGAAAAATTGGGGGAACACGATAACTTCAACCATTGCAAAGAAACAGGGGCAAGAAGGCCCAAAAACGTGATTTTACAAGAGAGCACTTTTTCTGAAAACTTCGCAAAACGCATCTCAAACAAAGTAAAACGTAACTCCCAATGACAACAATGGCTTCAAACATGCAAAAAATGATAGAAAGTGAAGAAGAATAAGAAAGAAGGTTATTTTCAATCAGGTTTGTTATCTTTTTTCGCCATTTTTGTTATTGTTAGTTGGTTTCTTCTCCCAAGTTTCGTGTATTCAACGTATTAAATCCGCGCCGGCTAACACCTACTTTCCCAACTTTGAACTAATTTTTCTACCAGTTCTAATTGTGCAAAATTCAAAAATAATACACTATTTTGTCCGCATTTAAATAAAGAATTTTTTAATGTAAAAAACCGAAAATCGATTTTTTTTTTCCATTTTTTCCCTGCTGGGTTCCCTTAAACAATATCAAATATCAAATTTTAAACTTGCAGATCTCTCACCTTTGCAAACAACTGCGGCCGAAAGTCCCCGGCGGGCACTTCTTCTCGCAAAACTGGCCCGTGAAGCCCGGCGCGCACAGACAGGTCCCTGTCAACATGGTCGTCAATTAGTCATATACATATGTAGCCGCCCCCACGGATAGTAGAGGCTTATCCCGAGTAGGGATCGTCATGCCAAGCACCCTGGAAGAAGAGTGAGGGCCATGGGTTCTTCCTAGATATGAGGGGTGTGCAAAAAGTAAGTTTCCACTATTTAAAAAAACTAAGACAGATAGACAATTTTTATTAAAAGATTCAGATTCATCAATATCTCATTATTTTTCGACGTAATCGCCATTTAAATCCAAGCACTTTTGGCACCGCTGCTGCAGCTTTTTCAAGCCTCCGGCATACACGTTTCTGTCTACCTCCGCAAGAAACGTTTCGAGTCCGGACTTCAATTGTTCATCTGTGTTGAAGCGTTTCCCAGCCAAATGCTTCTTGAGGAATGGGAAGAGGAACAAATCTGAAGGGGCTAGGTCTGGAGAGTATGGGGGATGAGGAAAAATGTCCCAATTGAAGGAATGAAGGAGCTGAGTGGTCAGTGCAGCTGAATGAGGTCTTGCGTTATCGTGGAAAAGCAGGACTCCTTTTGACAACATTCTGGGTCGTTTCGACTTTATTGCTGCTCTCAGCCTCTTCAAAATCTCACAATATGTCACAGCATTGATGGTAGCGCCCCGTTTTTTTTTTTTTTTTTTCCCCCTACGCCGAGCGTTTACGGCTCTTCGGCCATTAGCGTTTTGGCAGCCCAATACAGTTTTGATATTTTTGACCAATTGGTCTCGTCAGGAGGAAAGCTCCGCTTGATATCCTCGAGGCGAGGACAGTCGTTAAGGTGGTCACTTGTCATGGCTGAGGATCCACACAACGAGCAGGTCGGGTCATCTTTGAGTCCCAGTCGATGGAGGTGGGCGTTCAGGTAGTCATGGCCTGTTATATACCTGAAAGCCGCGACCGACTCGCGGCGAGGAAGATCAGGAGGGACACGATCAGCCGGGATGAGGAGATAGGCCCACCGCTTGCCTTCAGCCGACCGCCGGTGGCCCTGGTCGAACTTGTCATTCACTGCTGACCTGATGAATGCTCTGGAAGCGGTGAAACTGATTGGTGTATTTGGCATGGGCATTTGGGAGCCTTCTTTGGCTAGGGCATCGGCCCGCTCATTTCCCCAAATTCCTACATGCGAAGGGATCCATTGCAGGACCACCGTTGCTCCGCCGCCAAGCAGCTGCTCCAGGCGCCTTCTGCCCTCCAAGACATCATGGGAATTTGTTGGAGTATTTGTGCAGAGGCTAACAATTGCAGCCTGTGAGTCACATAGGATCACTGCCCGCGAAAAGCATCTCCAGTGCCAGAATTACCGCACGAATCTCTCCATCAAAACTACTGGCCAGGCTACCAACAGGCGCTGCAATTGATTTCACAACCGAGTACATACCCGCACCGCCATTTCTTCTTGCTCCGATGGCTGACCCATCAGTATACACTCGCAGCCAATCACCTTCTGGGAATCGGGTGTGTATGGTTTCCAGTGCTGCCGCTTTGAGCTCTATTGCAGGGGTATTCTGCTTCGATACGGGCATTGTCAGGGTGGTCCAGTAGCTGGCAGTTCGACGGGGAGCCAGATTTGATGTTGATGGGAACTGCTCGGGGTTTTGGAGGGTCTGGGTGAGGCTGAACTCGTCTCGTAAAGACTCCACTTTGGATAGGAACGTGGTTTGAGTACTAAGCCGACTGGATGCGGGAGTATAGGTTTCCCAAAAATCCACATCGGCTCTCTTCAGTCGTTCACTGAAGGCCAGGGCCGCTGATTCTCGCCTGCACTGCTGAGGTTCAACTCCAGTTTGCAGTTCCATTGCTGTGATTGGAGCCGAGACAGCACCTCCAGTGATTATCCTCAGTGCCTTGTTTTGAGCGACATCGAGTTTTCGGACGGTAGCATCAGACGCAGTAACCAGCAGCTCGTTTCCGTATTCCATTGTGGGTCTCACATATGTCTTGTATGCCCCCTGGCATGTACTCAATCAGCAAAATGCCCTTCATGTCCCAAAAAACAGTGACCATAATCTTGCCAGCAGAGTTCACGATCTTGGATTTTTTGGGAGGTGGGGCTCCTTTTTGCTGCCAAACCATGCTCTGGGTCTTCATTTCGGGGGTGAAGTGGTGCACCCATGGCTCGTCCCCAGTCAGCACACGTGAAAAAACATCTTCCTCGCCCTCAATGAGTTCCATTAATTTTCTACCGGCTTCAACCCTCTGCTGTTTGTGCTGATCAGACAACAGCCTAGGCACCCACCCGGCACAAACTTTGGAGTACTCTAATTCCTTCTTTAGGATGTTGGCAATTGACCTACGACTCACCTCAATACGTGCTGGAAGTTGGACCATTAGAGAGTTCCTAGTGGTTTTTGATACGGCGTGACGTATTACACACACACTCTCAACATGGAAGATATACTTCTTCCATGCTCTCAATCCGGCGCCGGATTGTGATAAGAACACGCCGTATCCGATACGGCGCCGTATTGTTACGGTCGAATACGTCACTAGGAGGCAATCCGGCGCGCCGTATTGAAAACATGGCGGACGATGCGGTTCCAGCGCGCCGGATCGACCCTACTAGGAACTCTTTATTAGAGAGTTCCTAGTGGGTTTGGTTCGGCTTAGATCCGGCGCGCCGGAACCGGATCGTCCGCCATGTTTGTAATACGGCGCGCCGGATTGCCTCCTTGTGACGTATTCGACCGTAACAATACGGCGCCGTATTGGATACGGCGTGTTCTTATCACAATCCGGCGCCGGATTGAGAGCATGGAAGAAGTAAATCTTCCATGTTGAGAGTGTGTGTGTAATACGTCATGCCGTATCAAAAACCACTAGGAACTCTCTATTATCTCATCGAGTGTGAGGCGACCATCAGCGTCAACCAGGCGTCGAACCTCTTCCTCCGGTTCCCCTTGCGTCGCAGTCGATGGGCGCCCACTTCGGGCTTCGTCGTGAAGGTTTGCACCCCCCCCCCCCCCCCTCAGAAAGTCCTGGCGCCAACGACGCACCAGAAGAAGAAGAAGAAGAAAACATGTTTATTTACAAGAGATATCGGATACAAAAAACTGGTATAACAAAATGAAAACATGGTAGGCATGGACGTGACGTCCGTCTGCCGAGTGGTGTGAGCGTATTTGTGGTCTATTTTGAGCATATTTTGAGTAGTACTAAATTTTAAATAAACTATTAATTATATCATTACTATATCTACTATACTAATCCCAGTTGAATTCTTCAATAAGTTTTGCCCGATATAGCCAACACTTCCGGCCATACTGGGCTACTTTCAACCAGCACCTCCCGTTATCCAGCAGCTGAATGATGCTCTCAGTGTCCAGCCGACCCGCCCCCAAAAAATAAACCCCAAACTCGGACAGCACGGGGCTCACCCCAAGAAAATGAATGTCCTCGTTGCTACCCATGTTACAGAGAGAGCAGGTTCGGCGTGAGCTCTCCAATCTCCAATACGGGCCATCATTGAGACAAAGAAGTGCACCTCTGAACCTCAATACCCAGCGTCGAACCCACAACGGGTACCCAGAGGCTTTGCTGTGCAAATCTGCCGGTCTCACGTTGAAATCTAGCTGGGGGTATATGGGGCTTCTGGACTGCGAAGCACATGCGCGCATCTAATCAATCCATGATGCACGAACCGCCTCTACCAGTGCTTCCATCCGGTGCAGCCAGGAGGACAACTCCGACACTTCCCCCACAAAAGCGCAGCCATACTTTACTGCTAGCTCCCTCAGTGTTCGATACCAGGAGACATTTCTACTAGCAGTTTCACGGGCCACCAAAAACGGAAAACGATGTTCTGGCATTTTCATTGCTTTAACAATATATCT
The DNA here is from genome assembly GCA_009739505.2 of Apolygus lucorum. Lineage (NCBI taxonomy): Eukaryota > Metazoa > Arthropoda > Insecta > Hemiptera > Miridae > Apolygus > Apolygus lucorum. The sequence continues at coordinate 1,842,878 of CM019175.2, forward strand.
GCACGCAACTGACAGACTGTACACAAAGATTGGATCGGCACCAGTTTCTAGGTATACAAAGTAGTTGGGCGACGCACCATTTGCACTGACATAACATTGTCCCCGTACACCGTGACAAGTTCCCCGTGAATTTCCGTCGCAGATTTTCCTTGGGCAGTAAAAAACCGAACAGAAAGCACCTCGCAGGCGGACGAAACTTGGATCAGCAATTCCATTTCAAAAACTGATAACAGCTAAACAAACTAACCTGGCGCTTTGAAACTTTTACACAGTCTCGCCAACATGTTTACGTAGGTGTGAAATGTGCGGGGTTTTTTCTCTCGCTTAGGTATTTTTTTTCTTTTTTAAATAGGGGAAACTTACTTTTTGCACACCCCTCGTACTTCTTCAGTCGCCAGTCGGGTTCAGGACGAGCCAGTGAACTGACCACAAGGGAAGTTTCGGCGGTCTTGTACTATCTAGAGCTGTATAATCGGTTTATTACCTGTTTTGAGCCAAGTTATTGTAGAATACAGTTGTTTCTTTACACGCTAGTGATTTACAATCCTGACAACCAACTGGCAGAAGAGGAAATACCGGAAAATGGTACATACTTTTTATGGGTCTTACAGACGTACTGGCGTAATTTCTATGGTAAAAAAAGTACCGTTTTGTGGTTCGCAGCCGGCTCCATTTTGACATTGGCACTCGGACGTGCAGTTGATGCCGTAGAAATCTTCGGGGCATGTCCTGTCGCAGAGTGGCCCCACGAGACCTGCAAAACCAACAATACGTAGATTATAGGTAACAGATCTGGGTAACGTGGCAGGTGACTACACACTGAGCCATCTGATCCCCAGACATTCCTGGGTCTACGGTAACCTGAGTCGAGCTCGCTACCACCGAGCCAAGGAACGAATGGACAGATCTGATCTCCAGACATTCCTGGGTCTACGCTAATCTGAGTCGAGCTCGCTACCACCGAGCCAAGGAATGAATGGACAGATCTGACCTCCAGACATTCCAGAGTCTACGCTAACCAGAGTCTAGCTCGCTACAACTGAGCCAAGGAATGAATGGATAGATCCGATCTCCAGACATTCCAGGGTCTACGCTAACCTGAGTCAAGCTCGCTACCACCGAGCCAAGGAATGAATGGATAGATCCGATCTCCAGACATTCCAGGGTCTACGCTAACCTGAGTCAAGCTCGCTACCACCGAGCCAAGGAATGAATGGATAGATCCGATCTCCAGACATTCCAGGGTCTACGCTAACCTGAGTCAAGCTCTCTACCACCGAGCCAAGGAATGAATGGACAGATCTGATCTCCAGACATTCCAGGGTCTACGCTAACCTGAGTCAAGCTCGCTACCACCAAGCCAAGGAATGAATGGACAGATCTGATCTCCAGACATTCCTGGGTCTACGCTAACCTGAGTCAAGCTCTCTACCACCGAGCCAAGGAATGAATGGACAGATCTGACCTCCAGACATTCCAGGGTCTACGCTAACCTGAGTCAAGCTCGCTACCACCGAGCCAAGGAATGAATGGACAGATCTGACCTCCAGACATTCCAGGGTCTATGCTAACCTGAGTCGAGCTCGCTACAACCGAGCCAAGGAATGAATGGACAGATCCGATCGCCATGCATTCCAGGGTCTATGCTAACCTGAGTCAAGCTCGCTACCACCGAGCCAAGGAATGAATTGACAGTTCTGACCTCCAGACATTCCAGAGTCTACGCTAACCTGAGTCTAGCTCGCTACAACCGAGCCAAGGAATGAATGGACAGATCTGATCTCCAGACATTCCAGGGTCCACACTAACCTGAGTCGAGCTCTCTACCACTGAGCCAAGGAATGAATGGACAGATCTGACCTCCAGACATTCCAGAGTCTACGCTAACCTGAGTCTAGCTCGCTACAACCGAGCCAAGGAATGAATGGACAGATCTGATCTCCAGACATTCCAGGGTCTACGCTAACCTGAGTCTAGCTCGCTACAACCGAGCCAAGGAATGAATGGACAGATCTGATCTCCAGACATTCCAGGGTCCACACTAACCTGAGTCGAGCTCTCTACCACTGAGCCAAGGAATGAATGGACAGATCTGACCTCCAGACATTCCAGAGTCTACGCTAACCTGAGTCTAGCTCGCTACAACTGAGCCAAGGAACGAATGGACAGATCTGATCTCCAGACATTCCTGGGTCTACGCTAACCTGAGTCGAGCTCGCTACCACCGAGCCAAGGAACGAATGGACAGATCTGATCCCCAGACATTCCAGGGTCTACGCTAACCTGAGTCGAGCTTGCTACCACCGAGCCAAGGAACGAATGGACAGATCTGATCTCCAGACATTCCTGGGTCTACGCTAACCTGAGTCGAGCTCGCTACCACCGAGCCAAGGAACGAATGGAAAGATCTGATCCCCAGACATTCCTGGGTCTACGCTAACCTGAGTCGAGCTCGCTACCACCGAGCCAAGGAACGAATGGACAGATCTGATCTCCAGACATTCCTGGGTCTACACTAACCTGAGTCGAGCTCGCTACCACCGAGCCAAGGAATGAATGGACAGATCTTATCTCCAGACATTCCTGGGTCTACGCTAACCTGAGTCGAGCTCGCTATCACCGAGCTAAAGAAACGAATGGACAGAAATGGGTCCCTACCTGGCGGGCAGTTGCACGAGCCGTCTTCATGGCTGCAGGTTGCCCCATTCTTGCACTGACACCTGTGAGAGCAGTCTTCCCCGAAGAACCCTCGCTCGCATTTTTCACTGCAGTTCGGCCCTTTGTAACCTAGCAAACGAAAAAAACGGAATACAGACTGAGATAGAACCGAGTTAAGCTGGATTCATATGGGACAGAAAGGTCGGAACAACGAGAAAACCAGTGGAGAGGGTAGGCGGAGTCTGCGAAGGGTTCAGATGGAAGGAATGGATGGAATGATAACCTTCCTCCTGGACTTGCCTCCGAGTACAACCTCCACTAGTGGTTATTCGAGTGGAAGACGGATGACAGTATAAAAATTTCTTCCGCAGACGGAGTTTCTGCATTCTGTCAAGATGGCGGCCACCATTCCCCACTGGGGAAAATCAGCCAATCAGGTTGCGTTATTTCTTTCCATCTTTCTGACCTTTCCGCCCCACGTGAATCCAGCTTAAGAATCATAGAATAATAATGACTGAGATAGAACAGAGTTAGAATCATAGAATAATAATGACTGAGATAGAACCGAATTAGAATCATACAATAATAATGACTGAGATAGAACAGAGTTAGAATCATGGAATAATAATGACTGAGATAGAACCGAGTTAGAATCATAGAATAATAATGACTGAGATAGAACCGAGTTAGAATCATAGAATAATAATGACTGAGAGAACCGAGTTAGAATCATAGAATAATAACGACTGAGATAGAACCGAGTTAGAATCATAGAATAATAATGACTGAGAGAACCGAGTTAGAATCATAGAATAATAACGACTGAGATAGAACCGAGTTAGAATCATAGAATACTAATGACTGAGATAGAAATGATTCAGAATCATAGAATAATAATGACTGAGATAGAACCGAGTTAGAATCATAGAATAATAATGACTGAGAGAACCGAGTTAGAATCATAGAATAATAACGACTGAGATAGAACCAAGTTAGAATCATAGAATAATAATGACTGAGATAGAACCGAGTTAGAATCATAGAATAATCATGACAGATAGAACCGAGTTAGAATCATGGAATAATAATGACTGAGATAGAACCGAGTTAGAATCATAGAATAATAATGCTCTCTGCAGCTTCAATTAACCTTTTCAATACAGTGACCCAAAGTTAAGGAAGCGTTTCAACGACCAATTTATAATAGTAGGAAGTATTTATTTATAGTACTCACAAGAGAGAATACCGCTTGGTCAAAATTTTTTCTCCCGAATTTTTGCATTTTTTGAGAATTTTTTGGGTTTTGTTAGAAGGAGACTAGCGCGAGCAATGAGGATGCTACCCAGTTGATGGAGGAGGCCTGTTTAGCTATGGACTGGCAGGGGAGGGGGATGGGGGGGCTTGGAAATGGGGGACTCTCAGGAGAATCCTTTTACGGTCCCCCCACTATTGACATCATACAAGGTCACGCCCTCCCCCGAGGATCTATAGCTTTGTGAAGAGGTTCCACGGGCTCTGGCACGCGAAAACTCTCAATTATTGAGCACCAAATCTGTTTCGAGCTGCCATTTTCCACATTTCTCGTTTCAGTTAAACAGGAAGTATAAAAATGCTCGGAGCTAGAGTACCTGGGGCGCAGATGCAAGTTCCATTGTTCGGGAGACACTGAGCAGAGTTCTGGCAGGTGCAGGTCGTTTTGCATCCTTTGCCGTAGGTGTAGAAGGGACAAGGGCGACCGCAGTCGTAGCCATCCCAGCCCTCGCGGCACTCGCACTTGCCCGTACCAGGGTGACACCTGGCGGCCAAAACACGAAACCTTAAGTACGAAATATCGGCGAAGAAAAAAAAGTCGAAATGAAAAGAAAGGGCGACTCACAGTTCGGTGTTGGCTTCTTTGCACTCGCAGGTCTCGTTGCAGTTCAGACCGAACATCTCGGGAGGGCAAGCTCTTTCTTCGCAGTCAGTCCCCTTCCACCCTAGAAACAATGGAAACAACGTATTAATTGGTGCTCGAGTCGTGATAATTTTTTGGGTTGGGTCGTTGGTGAACCCCACTCCACTTAAGCGGGTGAGGTGATAAGCAGCCTTGAGCGAAATCAAAATCAATTCTGATCTTCCCTTTGGAAGACAGCTGATAACGTCCGCAACGCCAAGAATGGCGGCTGGATGGAAAGTAAACCTGTTTACTCACAACACATATTAATCCAAGTACAAAATGTTCATAACATAACGAAAAGAAGAGTTCATTACCCAACAATTTCCTCACCCTCACGTATGTCATCTAATGGTTTTGGACCAGCCGTCAAGCTCCCTTCTACACACATTACCTTCTCCAAACCAATGGCTGTCAGCTGGTTAAATGAACCAGTTCCTGTGAGATCACCGAAGTTAAGGCTAGTTGAGCCGAGAGATTATCTGTGGTGACCACCCGAGCATCCCAGTCTTGATAATTTTTCTGGTTGGGACGATGGTGAACCCCACTCCACCAAAGCGGGTGAGGCAATAAGCAGCCATGAATGGGCTAAATCAAAGCCAATTCTGAACTTCCCTTTGGAAGTAAGCTGTCACGGGAGTAACAATTAATCGCAAATAGGTCCCCATAAGTCCCCAATCTCCCAATCCCCAATAAGCCCCGTATGCCGGTCTTGCCTTCATCTCATTATCTTGTTGATTTGGACCCCAAGCTGCTAAGTTATTCGGTAGCCATCAGTCAGTACCGCTCTGAATCTCGCATCTCGAAGAATTTGGTGATCTGGGTGTAGTCTAATAACAGCAGTATGAGGGTGAAGCCCACACAGCTCGAATTTCATGAAGCCAGGTCCACATTTGCAACATTCGCTCCAAACCTTGCTCCAATCCTCGCTCCGCTCTTCTGTCCCGAATCTCGCTCCGCCCATATAAAGCTCACCCCACTCTGAACATTTCTTTGATGCAAGATGAAGAACCGCCAACGGAGCGATCGGACTGCGCTCTGCTCCTCCGATCCTCATTCCTTCGAAGTTTTGCCGCCCCGAACACGCCAGAGGATCGGAGCAAGGTTCGGAGCGGCTGAATGTTGCAGGTGTGGACACAGCTTTAGATGTTTTGAGACTTGTTCCCAGAGACATGGGTCTCACTAAAGCTGGGTCCACACTTGAAACATTCTGCCGAACCTGCTCTGCTCTTCTGTCCCGAACAATGCAGAGCTCCAAACCTCGCTCCGCCCATGTAAAGCTCACCCTACTCCGAACATTTCTTTGATGCAAGATGTAACGTGATAGGAAGAAGAAAGAGAATAGGTACTGGTTAAAACTGGGACCGTAGATCATGGACGTTAACCTATTTCTGGGTGTACGTTCCCCTTTCTGAAGTACCTACCACGATACGTAAAAAGCACTGGCGTCCCTATACCTGAAATTCCTATTCACGCTTGAATGATGAAGGAAAGGTTCATGTACAAGTCAGGTGGATTCGGTAGGGCGACAGTAAATAGGTATGTATTGTCCTATAATGGAAATGGCTCAGAATGGGTCAGAAATGTTACACATATGACAAGGCAAAGATGTGAGAAGATCCGAGTTAGCATAAATGAGACATTCACCACAATATAGGACGAAATGTAATCTGAGAGATAGACTCACGATTAGGTTGCGCTGCTGAGAACACAATGCCTCCAGAAGGGGGTGACGGGTCCCGCGGTACCTGTCCCCCCCCCTTCCTCCTTCATCAAGGAAGTCGGAATGGAAGGGTTATCAGGTGAACCTTAGACTCTCGATAAGTTATCGCTGGGATCCGTCACAGTCCACCCCCGCGAGAAAATTTGAAAATTTCGCGAAATTTGAAAATTTTACGTTTGTCTGGTTGGTGAATGTCTCTATCTCCAGCTGTATTACAATATGGGGTCACATTGATTTGAGCCATTGAAGATTACATCGTTAGGTACATTTGGGTTGTAAGTTTGAATTATATGAAATTGGTTGTATGGGAGTTTGCTTGAAAACCTTGTTGTCGCCCTCAACAGCTTTTTGTTTTATTGTAAGTTTATTGATCATTGTCTCTATACACGACGATGGTCGTATGGGAAATCCGTTCCTTCTGTTATAACAGAGGGCCCGTCGATCTCCATCTTGGTGCTGTGTAATCCCGGTCCGTTTCCGAACCGTCGTGATTACGATGGCGTGAGACAGTTACTTCGTAAACCCGGTCCGTTTCCGGTCCGTCGTGATTACGATTGCGTGACACTCTGTTTTTTTTTGTTTTTTTTTTTTTATTTTTTTATTTTTTTTTTCTATTTTTTTTTTATTTTTTATTTTTATTTTTTTATTTTTTTTTATTTTATTTATTTTTTTTTATTTTTTTTATTTTTATTTATTTATTATTATTATTATTTTTTTTTTTTTTTTTTTAATAGCGCTATGGGGGTAGCAACAAATGCTTCAGTAAATTTCACTGAGGGCGCTGTTGCGGCGCCCTGTTGTTGGCTCCTGCTGCGTCTCCTCTTCCCCGTCCTCTTGCTCGAGAGCCTCCTCCAACTCCTTCATGGCCTCGGCTTCCGTCTGCGCTGTTTCCATCTCGTCGGGTGGTATATGTAAAGATAGAGAGGGGTCGGTGGTTAATCTGTTGTCTTGTTTTATTGGCGGTTTTATTCTTAACCCTTTTTTTTGTGTGTTTGGTTGTTTATTATTATAATTGATTACTGTAATATTATTAGTATTGTTGTAATTGTTATTATTAATTTTATTTATTTGTATTTTTATTATTAATTTATTGGTGTTGTTAACCATTTATTATGGTGGGTTACCGTATAACTTGAGCTGGCTTATGTGCCTTGTTTTCACGTCTGTGGCGTCGTCGACATTGACGACTTCGTATGTCACCGGGGACAAGATTTTGGTGACTCGATACGGTGAGGAATATCTATACGACAATTTTGTGGTAATTTTTCGTGTAGCACTGCTAAGGATGTATGTTTTAAGCAGGACCACGTCCCCGACTGCCAAGGTTAGTGGCGTGTGTCGTTGGTCATAGTATTTTTTTCTGTGGGCAAGCGCTTTCTGTAAATTGTTGTACGCTTGTCTCCATACCTCCTGGATAGGGGTGGGGGGGTTGGTTTCGGCTGGTATGTCCCAAGCCAAACTTAGTGGACTAGCCAATTTCCTTCCCATAAATATCTCGGCCGGGGTGAATCCGGTACTTTCGTGCCAGGTCGTATTCATTGCTAGCTGAGTGTACTCTAAATTTTTGTCCCAATTTTGATTGTTTTCTGCGTGGTAACACGTTAGAATTTGTTTTAGGGATTTAATTTGCCTCTCACTGTGATTTGGATTTGGATAAAAGGCATGTAGTGGTATTATTTGCATGCCATGTTCGAGGACGAAGGTGTTAAATTTCTGAGAACGAAATGTTGAGGCGTTGTCGGTGCACAGATTCCGCCAGTACCCAACTTTCGAAAAAATGTTGGTATGCAAAGCTTTTATTATCGCTTCCGAAGTATGCTGTCTCATGGGAATCAGGTATGTAAATTTTGAGAAAGCGTCTATGGCTAGCAAAATAAATTTATGTTGTCTGGCGGTGCGTGGTAGAGGACCGACAACGTCTATAAACAACACTTCGCCCGGTTTGTCTGTCGTCCTTGCTGACATTTCCCCGTAGGTATTTTGGGTCGGTTTAGATCGTGCACACGTGATACAATCGGCTACCATTTTCCGGATTATTGTGGATAATCCCGGACGGTAAAATTGTTGCTGTATTTTGTGAAGAGTTTTGGCAAAACCCGTGTGGTTCCCTAGGACTGATCCGTGATGGAACTTAAAGATGGTAGATATTAACAGCTCGGGTAAATAAGCCCGTTTGTTTCCTTTTGTATCAGTGTGATACAAAATGTTTTGTTGAATGTGATAAGAAGGTACGCTTGTGCCCTGTTGGATTTGCCGTTTGATGTTGGCGATCGTTTGATCTTCGTCTTGATAAATTCGGAGGTCGTTGAACGCTTGCGGGAAGTTCCCCAGTACGAGCGTTTCTCCGATTGAGTGAATGGGCGTGGGAGAGGGTGTGACGAATGTCAAGGTCACTTCGTTAGGTGTTGTTCTCCGTTTATCGCAAGTTCTTTCATTCATGTTGGTGAACGGGCGATATGGAGGGGGTCCCGTGACAGACGTTGGCCAGTCCTCAGGTGTTTTCTGAATGACGTGAACCTGTTCTGCCGGGTTTGTTTTTGTTTGGATACCCCGTGTTAGTTGTGGGCGCCAAGAGTGATCCGCGAAGTCCCCCAATTGGTCTAGTGGAATTTCCAGCGGTACCGTACTATTTCTTGATAAATAATCTGCTAAGCTATTCTTTTTTCCTTCTATATGATACAACGTATAGGAGAACTGGTTAAGTTGTTCTCGCCAGCGCGCAATGCGCGCAGAAGGGGCTGTCAGCTTCGCTACGGAAGCAATAGCTTTTGCATCTGTGTGTATGTAACAGTGCGAATGTCCTATATGAGATTTTGAAAACCTGTGCAAGCCGTACAGGAGAGCTCCGTACTCCAATTCAAAGGCACTGTAGCGCGTTTCGCGCGGAGCTAGCTTTCTCCCCGCGTAAGCTATAGCATGATATTGTCTGTCCTGTTGTTGACACAGGACTACACCTATGGCCTTGGCGCTGGCATCGCAAAATAGGTGGAAAGGCTGGTCATAATTAGGGAGTCTTAGGGTTGGTTTCCTTAGTAACCTTTGTCGGAGTGCTTCAAAGGATTGTTGGCACTCCGTTGTCCACTGAAACTGTTTATTTTTTTTTCTAAGTTCGTTGAGGGGAACCGCCAACTTGGGTAGATCGGGAATATAGCTGCTATAAAAGTTAATCGCCCCTAGAAATTGTGCGATCTGTTTCGCCGTGGTGGGCGGTGGTATCGCTAGTAGATCTGATATTCGATCATCATTGATGGACAAGATACCATTCTGTAATTCATGTCCCAAGAATTGGAGGCACTGGGTGGCGAATTTGCATTTGTCTGGGTTGACTGTTAGATTCGCCTTGCGTAATCGTTGCAGAACCTCCGACACGGTTTTTTGGTGTTCTCGGTACGTTTTCGTGTAGACCACCAAATCATCGAGGTACCAAATTAATTTCTCCCCGTACAAATCTCCGAAAATACGTTCCATTAAGGCACTTAAGACCTGTGAACCGACGGCGAGACCGAATGGTACGCGCGAAAAGCTATAGGTACTTATCATAGTTTTGAAACTTGTGAGTTGCCTGCTTTCCTCCGATAACGGTATCTGGTTGTAGGCCTGGTTTAAATCTAGGACACTAAAGTAGTTGGCACCATGCAAATGAGGTAATAAGGTCTCAATTTTGGGTATTGGGAAATCTATGTTTACTATTTGTTTGTTGAGTGCCTGATAGTTAACGACCAGGCGGTACTTTTGCTCCGCCGTTGGGTCGGCCTTCCGCTTTGGGACTAGGAAGCAAGGCGCCACCGCCGGTGCAAGAGTTGGCTCGATCACACCTTGGTCGAGCAATTTTTGAATCTCTTGTTTCATGATTTGTTGGAGTGGGGGTGAGACATGATACGTAGGGGTTTTGGTTGGCAATGTGGCCCCCGGTTGCAGTTGAATATCATATTTGATTAGGTTCGTGCATCCGAGCTGCGTGGTGAGGACGTCTGGGAATTTTGCCTGAAGGCTTTTTGCCATGACGTCATTCGTTGTCATCACCTGCAGTGTGGCCTTGTCTTTGGGGATTGCCGGAACCAAGGCGAACTCTGTGGTTCTATCGTGCTTAAAGGAGATGGTTCCTCTACCTATATCGTATAATGCGGCAGTTGGTTTTAGGAAATCAAGGCCTAAAATGACGTTATGTGCTAACTGAGGTATTATGTAAAATTTGTGTGGCCATTTATTGTTTCCTATCGTCACGGTTAGTTCAACTGTGGTGTCTGTAACGATCACCGAACTATCTCCTATAGTGAGGTATTGTGGCGTACATGGATTCCTTGAAGCTTTTTGTAAACGCTCACATTTTAATAGGAATCCCTGATTCACAGCTGAAATTGAGGCTCCCGTATCCAGAAGGGCCTGAATAGGGACTGAATTCAGTTCGACTGGTAACAAAGCTGTCGTGCTGGAAATAGGTGCAAAAATTGAGGTCAAGTGTTCTGTTTGTTGTTTTTGACCTTTAGGGTGGGGGGTTTTCTTGATTTTCGGCTCGTTGTCTGCCCCTACAGGCAACGTGCCTACTCGTTTTCCTCCGGTTCGGATGAACTTGAATTTTGTTCATTTCTAGTTTCGACTAGTTGGAGGTTTAGTGGTACATTCGGTTTATGATACGTTTTGGACTTGTACGTCTGCCCATTATCATAATTTTTGTTTGTCCCTCGGGGTGGATGTGTATTCCATTGTTTCGGAATAGCCCCTTGGGGTTTGTATGTTGGGGGATTATTATTGTTTTGTGCATTTTGATTTTGATTTTTGAAATATGGGGGTTTAGACTCGAGTTTCCCCTGTTGGTTGTGAGGTTGATTTGTGTTTACGTTGCTTTTCGATTTGTAATTACTTGGGGTTTTGTCCGATTTTTGATTAGTTTTAGAGACTTGCTGCGCACCACGCCTTGCGGCGTTTCGGAGGCGGATAGCAGTCTCTATCTTACCTATAAAGAGGTCTAATTCTGCTCTAGTTTGGGGGGCTTGCTGGAAAGTGAAGTGTTGCCGGGTAAAGTCGTTACAATTATTGATTATCATTGTGATTAACTCAGTTTCGGCATCATCATATTGGCGGAGGACTCGCTCGTACTTCCAGATATTTTGTACATAATTTCTGAAATTTTCGTTAGGCCCTTGAGGGCGATTTAATTTCTTGGTTACTAATTCAGCTATTGTTAGTTTCGGAAATAGCTCGTCCTTCATAATAATACGTAGTTGCTCGAAGCTGTTCAATTGTGGGTGAACCTGCAAAATCTGGCGTATGTACATAAACCTTTCGCTCACCGACAGGTACTTTAGCACCGTTCGGAATGAAATATGATCGGGGAGTGTCGTTTCCAACTCGCCCATTTCCCCTAGAAAATTCATGGCGCTAAATGGACTCTGGACGTTGAGTCTAGGATACTTGTCTAGAATTGAGAGGAATTCAGCCGGGATTTTCACTTGTTTATGTCTCGGCTCCTGCGTTGGATGAGGTTGTGAGCCAGACGGATCGCTTTGTTGTGTTGTGGTGGCTTGCAAGGTCAGTTTGGTTATCTGTTCTTGCATGAGTGCCATCGTTTTTTGATTTTCTAAGGCCTGTTGTTGCATCGTGGCCATTAAATTTGATTGCGTTTGCATCTGGTTAATCATTGCCGTCCAAGCACTCGTAAATGTGGTCTGAGTAGCAGTGGAGGCACGTAAAAATGCATTAAATTGTTGCGAGAACTCCGGTTGTTCGCCCGGAATGGGCATGGTCGGAGTTTGAATCATTTGGCCTGGTGCTCCCGGGTTTGCGCACCGGAAGCATACGAAACTCTTTTTTCGTTCTGTTGGCATCTTTTTCCAGTTGACGTAGTTTTGGCTTGCACATTGTGCATGATAAAATTGGGTACACTGCGTGCAATAGATCGGGTCTTTGTTTTCGGTTTCGTCAATAGTTGCCTCGCAATAGGTACATGTGATTAATTCCGGAATCGGAATGATTGGGGCCATCGTTTATGATTGATTATTATACGATGTGAAAATAGCAAAGCGAGATGAACGAACGATAAGAACGAAAGGACCGATAATGGAATAAAGGCTATGAGATCGGAGTTCGTTTTATTTTGTACCTCCTGCTGTAATCGACTTCGCTGGGCCCGATAAAGTCGTTTACACGTTATCCGTGTCAGTACAGGAAGTAATGTGTGGGTTGGTGGTAATCAGATAGTCTTGTCTTAACAAGATGCTTTTTAGAGCTGATTACGAGGTTCGAGACCGGTTCGAGTCTGCTACCATGTAACGTGATAGGAAGAAGAAAGAGAATAGGTACTGGTTAAAACTGGGACCGTAGATCATGGACGTTAACCTATTTCTGGGTGTACGTTCCCCTTTCTGAAGTACCTACCACGATACGTAAAAAGCACTGGCGTCCCTATACCTGAAATTCCTATTCACGCTTGAATGACGAAGGAAAGGTTCATGTACAAGTCAGGTGGATTCGGTAGGGCGACAGTAAATAGGTATGTATTGTCCTATAATGGAAATGGCTCAGAATGGGTCAGAAATGTTACACATATGACAAGGCAAAGATGTGAGAAGATCCGAGTTAGCATAAATGAGACATTCACCACAATATAGGACGAAATGTAATCTGAGAGATAGACTCACGATTAGGTTGCGCTGCTGAGAACACAATGCCTCCAGAAGGGGGTGACGGGTCCCGCGGTACCTGTCCCCCCCCCTTCCTCCTTCATCAAGGAAGTCGGAATGGAAGGGTTATCAGGTGAACCTTAGACTCTCGATAAGTTATCGCTGGGATCCGTCACAAAGATGAAAAACTGCCAAAGGAGCGATCGGACTGCGCTCCGCTTTTCCAATCCTCATTCCTTTGAAGTTTTGCCGCCCCGAACACGCCAGAGGATCGGAGCGGCAGAATGTTGCAAGTGTGGACACAGCTTTAGATGTTTTGAAACACGTTCCCAGGGTGATGGGTCTCACTAAAGCTGGGTCCACACTTGCAACATTCTGCTGCTCCGAACCTTGCTCCGATCCTGCTCCGCTCGCCGTCCCAAACCTTGCTCCGATCCTGCTCCGCTCTCTGCTCCGAACCTTGCTCCGATCCTGCTCCGCTCTCCATCCCAAACCTTGCTCCGATCCTGCTCCGCTCTCCGCTCCGAACCTTGCACCGATCCTGCTCCACTCTCCGTCCCAAACCTTGCTCCGATCCTGCTCCGCTCTCTGCTCCGAACCTTGCTCCGATCCTGCTCCGCTCTCCATCCCAAACCTTGCTCCGATCCTGCTCCGCTCTCTGCTCCGAACCTTGCACCGATCCTGCTCCACTCTCCGTCCCAAACCTTGCTCCGATCCTGCTCCGCTCTCTGCTCCGAACCTTGCTCAGCTCTCCGTCCCAAACCTTGCTCCGATCCTGCTCCGCTCTCCGCTCCGAACCTTGCTCCGATCCTGCTCCGCTCTCCGTCCCAAACCTTGTTCCGATCCTGCTCCGCTCTCTGCTCCGATCCTGCTCCGCTCTCCATCCCAAACCTTGCTCCGATCCTGCTCCGCTCTCCGCTCCGAACGTTGCTCCGATCCTGCTCCGCTCTCCGTCCCAAACCTTGCTCCGATCCTGCTCCGCTCTCTGCTCCGAACCTTGCTCCGATCCTGCTCCGCTCTCCGTCCCAAACCTTGCTCAGATCCTGCTCCGCTCTCCGCTCCAACCCTTGCCATGATCCTGCTCCGCTCTCCGTCCCAAACCTTGCTCCGATCCTGCTCCGCTCTCCGTCTCAAACCTTGCTCCGATCCTGCTCCGCTCTCCGCTCCAAACCTTGCTCTGATCCTGCTCCGCTCTCCGTCCCAAACCTTGCTCCGATCCTGCTCCGCTCTCCGTCCCAAACCTTGCTCCGATCCTGCTCCGCTCTCCGTCCCAAACCTTGCTCCGATCCTGCTCCACTCTCCATCCCGAACCTTGCTCCGATCCTGCTCCACTCTCCGTCCCAAACCTTGCTCCGATCCTGCTCCGCTCTCCGTCCCGAACCTTGCTCCGATCCTGCTCCGCTCTCCGTCCCGAACCTTGCTCCGATCCTGCTCCGCTCTCCGTCCCAAACCTTGCTCCGATCCTGCTCCGCTCTCCGTCCCGAACCTTGCTCCGATCCTGCTCCGCTCTCCGTCCCAAACCTTGCTCCGATCCTGCTCCGCTCTCCGTCCCGAACCTTGCTCCGATCCTGCTCCGCTCTCCGTCCCAAATCTTGCTCCGTTCCTGCTCCGCTCTCCGTCCCAAATCTTGCTCCGATCCTGCTCTGCTCTCCGTCCCAAATCTTGCTCCGATCCTGCTCCGCTCTCCGTCCCAAACCTTGCTCCGATCCTGCTCCACTCTCCGTCCCAAACCTTGCTCCGATCCTGCTCCGCTCTCCGTCCCGAACCTTGCTCCGATCCTGCTCCGCTCTCCGTCCCAAACCTTGGTCCGATCCTGCTCCACTCTCCGTCCCAAACCTTGCTCCGATCCTGCTCCGCTCTCCGTCCCGAACCTTGCTCCGATCCTGCTCCGCTCTTCTGTTCCGAACATTGCAGAGCTCCAAACCTCGCTCCGCCCATGTAAAGCTCTCCCTACTCCGAACATTTCTTTGATGCAAGATGAAAAACCTCATTCCTTTGAAGTTTTGCCGCCCTGAACACTCCAGAGGATCGGAGCGGCCAAATGTTGCAAGTTTGGACGCGGCTTAAGAGGGGATGTGGCGTGGCCAGCGTGCTCACTTGATTTGAGCATTAGCTGCTTCTTTCTTTGGGGTTTCCTTAAACCTACCACAACTCAAGTTTCGATTAACCTACGATATCCTGGCATTCCAAAACTTGCCAAACCAACTACATCTGTGTATCATTGCTGGCGGCCGCCATTTTAGCGATATCGTCTTCAAAGCTGTTTTCTATCATTCGGACCGTTTTGCTGTGTCAGAGAGGCATATGGACAGCCATTAGATGTCTCCGTCTGATGGAGCAGGAGTGATTGGATTGAGGGAGATTCGCAATTGCAGAAGGATCTACTTGAAGCCCTGCAGTTCCTCAGTTTCAAATCAATTTAATAAATGTTTTTGGACAAACATAAATTAAAATACCAAAATTTTCACTGATTCAATAAATAAAACTTTTCCCAACTTTAACCATTTTTAAACATTTTAATTGAAAATTTGTTCATTTACTCATGTCGCAAGAATCTGATTTATTGAAGGTTATATTCGGGTACCAACTTACCTAGAGGACATTTGCATTCGCCCGTCTCGAAAGAGCATTCTCCATCGTTCTGACAAGTGCACTTCCCCGAACAGTTGTGTCCGTAAAACCCTTCGGGGCATCTGTCGAGGCACTGAAAACACGATGGATATCGATGAGAATTGCGAATGTGTTCACGGAGGGTAGTAAGTTTGACGAAACGTTACTCACGGTGTCTCCTTTGTAGCCTGCGGCGCAATCGCAGGTTCCAGTGATGTGGTCGCAGTGAGAGTTGTGGAAGCAGACGCAGGTGGCGCTGCAGTGCTCGCCCCAAGTCCCTTGCGGACACCTATTGCCGCACACGGGTCCCTGTCGAACAAATTGAACACGGAGGTCATCACCAATACAGTATCCACTCTACGTTAGTATCCATCCTGGATGTGACTTACTATTAAGACAACTGAATACCTAGCTACCTATTTTATTTATTTTCTAAAGCTGTGTGAGCTCCCGCTCACTGGGTCCCCTTCCCAGTAGTGATGCGACATCGATGGAAAACATCGATGTTTCTCAACATCGATGTGCCCGATCTATATACAGTTACATAATAATAAATATTCGATAGCGTTTGGCTGTAGGTACCTACTCAATTTCTACCCTAGTACATTTTCCAAATGAATATTTAAAGCGGTAAAAAAAAATAAATAATAAATTTAAAAAATACGTGATTGAATAACAAAAGTATACATTGTTCATTATTTTCATAGGACTTGCCCAGGTGTTTTTTTTTAAAATAGGAAAGCATTGAAAGGAAGGAATTGCAAATTAATGATGAACCTTGTTTATCAAAGTATTTTCAAAAAGTAGAACGACACATGAACAAAAACATATAGTACATAATATTTCCAAAACTCAAACATTCATTCAGGTTCAGGTTTTTCCATTTTAAATGTTTTCTCCCCAGTACTTCTTATTTGTTGAAAAACTGAATCGGTCGAAAAATTAGCTATTATTTATTCCTCCAAGAGACAAGTATGTAATAATTCATCGCGATTGGTATTTTAACGCTTGTTTAATTCATTATTTTAATGTGTAAACTATTGAGAAAACTAATGGGAACAACAAATGGGGAAAATTACGACATTGATTGAAATATCGATAAGAAACATCGATGTTGTGAAAACATCGCCATCCAAACATCGATGTTAAAAACATCGATATTTATTGAAAAACATCGATGTTTTGAAAACATCGATGTCGATGTCGCATCACTACTTCCCAGTGATGGAGCTGGGCTAAAACATTAGCCCCCTTCGGTCACCTTGTAGGTGACGTCACTGCTCCAGGGGAACCAACGACGCCCAATGCTACCCTGCATGTCCTTTATCCCTCCGGCTGGAGGAGCCAACGGCTTCTCCCCCACTCGACCAGCCGTCCCCACCAATACCATCCGGTGGGGCGGAGGGGAGAGAGAGCCCCTGGAGCTCCCAGAGCAGGACAGGAATGTTCAATCCCCTCCCAACCGCCAGTCAGACTAGTCAACAGCGAGCTCAGCCCTTCTTTCTTCTTTACGTAGCTCTACAGCCCTGGGTGGGCCTTGGCTTCCCTCACAATCTTCCGCCATCCAGTTCGGTCTGCGGCCTTCTGTTTCCAGTTCCTGGTTCCCAGACGTCTCAGATCCGCCTCTACATCCTGGATCCAGCGAACTCTCGGCCGTCCTGCTCTTCTTTTTCCCATGACACTAGCGTGTAGCAGCACGTGAGGCATTCTGCCCTGCGGCATGCGCTGAACATGCCCCAGCCGCTCTATCCGACGGACTTTGACAAACTGTACTATGTCCTCCTGTTGGTACAACTCCATCAGCTCGCGGTTGGTCCGTATTATCCAACCTCCATCCACGCGCACGGGACCAAAAATTTTCCGGAGAATTTTTCGCTCGAAGATACGAAGCATAATGGCAGCGGCAGCAGTTAGCGTCCATGATTCAGCACCATAAGTGACGATGGGACGAATCAGGGTGCGATAGAGTCTGGTCTTAGTGGTCCTGGAGAGTAGTGTTGAACGGAACAGCTTGAGGTTCGCAAAATACGCACGATTTCCATTCAATATTCGCCTCTTTATTTCGTTTATTCCTTTATTCTCGTCATTGAGCTCTACGCCCAGATACGTGAATGACCGAACCTTCTCAAATGTGCACCCGCCCAGCGTAACATTTTGCGAGGACTCTCGCTCTCCATAACGAGGCATGTACATGTATTTTGTCTTGTCGACATTGATCACCAGACCCATTTTTTGTCCCTCATTCTTGATCTCAACAAACATTTCCTCGAGATCATGCATGCTTCTTGCCACCAGCCCGATGTCGTCTGCATAGGCACATAGTTGCTTACATTTGCTTGTGATGTTACCTGTAACATTTAGCTTCTTGATGACGTAGTGCAGAGCAAGGTTGAAGAGCGTTGCAGACAGTGCATTGCCTTGTCGTACTCCGGAGTCCACTGAGAAGTGCTTGGTCATTTCCCCATTGAATAGAACCTTTGCATTACTGTCCTTCAGGGTCATGAGGATCAGTCTCCTGATTTTTCCCGGTATTCGGAATTCGGTTAATGCTTTCATGAGCCCACTTCGGCTGACCCAGTCAAAAGCCTGGCGGAAATCGATGAAGAGTATATGCAGACCGATATTATACTCCCAGCACTTCTCCATGGTAAGCCTCATATTAAAGATCTGATCAGCAGTCCCACGTCCTCGCCTGAATCCACACTCTCTCTCGCCTAGTGACCACAATGTTGGAAAATATCTTGTACGCGACAGCCAAAAGTGATATACCCCGGTAGTTCTCACATTGAAGTTTGTCTCCCTTTTTGAAGATTGGACAGATGACACTTGTGGACCACTCCCTCGGCATCCTCTCAGCCTCCCAAATCATCATGATGAGGGAATGGAGCTCGCCAAGCGAGCTCAGCCCATTGAACTAAAATGTCTCCCCCCCGCTCTCCCCCCACGTCGCCACACCGTACGACCCAGAGGACATTGGTGCTGCCAAGACCAATTTTTCATCGCCACACTCGCCAGAGATTTCTTACAAGCCCAAACGTGAGTGCACAAACCAAACTAAATAATACATTGGCCCATAGTATTACGTGACACATGTGTAGAAGTAAGCAGTGAGAAACATACATTGAGAACTTGAACCATACAATGGGGAATTTGCCTCAATTTTAGATTCTGGAATTTCAAGTCAAATCCTATAATAACGTTTAACACTAGGAATAACCAAGGGGAAAAAATTACCGTAGGAGAAAATGACTAAACAAGTGAACCTCTGTTACAAAACACCGCGAAAATCAAGGAATATTGTTGACGTCATACGAAAAAGAAAAAAAAAAAAAGACGCGAAAACAACTCCGACAAAAGACAGAGTTCTAGCACCGCCACACAAAACGATCCAGTGAAATGGCTACTCGAATAATGTGATTCAAATCTTGAAACTAAATAAGAGAAGATGAAGACTATGATTATTAAATGATTGATAAACTAGTAGGTAGATTCGTATTGTAAAAAATTTGTGTTTCTTTTGGTCACTTTTGTGTGTGGGTTCTTCCTGCCAGTTCGCGGCGCACTCTTGTGCGCACTACTTGTAAGCTAAAAGTTCGTGTATGTTCCGCTTCTGTGGTAAGCGCCACAGAACCTCCTTTGAAGTCAGATTGGTAGAATATCCGTTACGTTTCAAACATGGCTGCCTCTTTCACATTGCCACCACATTTAAAATTTCCATCTTCCTTAAATTCTCTAATTTTTTTGAATGCGTTTTCGAGCAGCTCACTATGGTTTTATTCCATAAAAATAAACCCTCATTCGGAAAAAAAAGTTTTTTTTTTTTTTTTAAATTAAGTAAACTTTATTGTTAGAAAAATCAACATTACAGTTATGATAACAATTGAATATAGTAGATTTAGTATCTAATTAACATGAAACATGTATTTCAGGTACAACCCAGTGGTTGTCCTGTACTAGTCTTTAGCACAATACTCGGTGCTTGGGCTTATGTGGAGAGAGCATCTTGTGGTCGTTTCCTTTTCAGTCTGCGTCTATTTGGTATAGGTGGAGGATTAGCTGCTAGGTTTGATACTATTGTGTTTGGATGTTCAGTCATGCGGTTATGTAGACTATTGTAGGACTTTTTGATCTCTTCAAGTACGTAGGGGATGTTCAGGTCGTTGTGGAGCGTTACATTTCGGACGTACCATGGAGCCGCAGTGATGAGCCTCAGCACTCTGTTTTGAGTCACCTGTATTTTATTTAAATGTGTTGCCGCTGCTGACCCCCATAAATCACAAGAGTACGACCAGATTGGTTTGATGAGAGAGAGGTAAATCAGTCTTTTTGTGCACAGGGAAATAGGTGATCGGTCTCCAAGTAGTGGTTTTAACTGTCTAATTCTTTGACGAACTTTTGTCACTAGGTACTGGATGTGATCCTTCCAAGTAAGTTTGCTGTCTAAGTGAAGTCCAAGGTAGCGAACTGCGTGGCCTTGTGGGATCGAGACTTCGTTGAGAATGAGAGGTCCATGAAAGTTTTGACGGCATAGCGTGAAGGGCACCACTACTGATTTAGCTGGGTTCATTCTGACCCTCCATTTTTCACACCACTCCTTGGTTTCATCGAGTCTACCCTGAAGGTCCACCTCAGATGCACTAAAGGAATCACCCATTTGCAAGAAGGCTGTGTCATCAGCATATTGGGCAGTCATGGAGTTGTCTACAGAGGAAGCAGGAAGATCGCTAGCGTACACCAGGTACAAAAACGACCGAGCACACTGCCCTGTGGGACACCTGCAAGGACAGGTCGGGATGTGGAGGTTGCTGCTTTGTATTTTACCGAAAATGTCCGTCTTTGGAGATAGGATTGTATCATACGGTAATAGGTGTCAGGTAAGTGCGCCTTTAGCTTACAGAGAAGACCAGGATGATAAACCTTATCAAAGGCTTTCTCAGAATCAAGAAAAACTCCAAGACACACTTTCTTGGCTTCATAGGTCTCTAGAATCTGGTCGACTACACGGTGCAATTGCATTGGGCACGAGTGATTTGCTCGAAAGCCAAACTGGGTGTCAGGGAGAAGATGTGCAAGATAGGAGAGGAGTTTTGGCAACAGGAGGCGCTCAAATACTTTCGATAGGGCTGGCAACAAACTTATGGGTCTGTAACTGAAAAAAAAAGTGAGGCAAATTCCCCATTTTGTTAGCCTTTCTCACTCCTGTATGATACCTACAAGAAGGTATTTATGCGCACCAAAGCTCGTGACATGATAAAAACTCCAGCAAAACACGGACGAAAAAAATACAGCTCGATGGAATAGGAAAAATAACAATGGCGTCCACGTCCATCGCTTTGAACGAAGATCAAACCGATTAACCAGCCAAAATTGAGCGATCAGCGCCAAACGCCGGATGAACCGAGGAAGGCGTTGATCGCCTCTGGTGAAATCCATTTTCTCGGTTCAGTAGTTGAATCGGCCCTCGAACTCCGATCAAAATGTTGGTGAAAACGGCCCTTATTAGCAAACGCCTTTACTCAGTCTAGTCACTTACCATCCATCCGGGAGTACAAGAGCAGGAGCCGTCTGTGGGGTCGCAGGTGCCCCCGTTCTGACACCGGCACTCATTCTGGCAGTCTTTCCCGTGCTTTCCCTCAGGGCACAGTTCTTCACACCTGGAATTGAAGAGCTCATCAGCCACATTTCTCAAAAACACCAAATTACAGGACCCACAAAGCAAATTCTAACTTAACTTGCTGTGTTCAACAAAACTGCACACAAGGCCCAATTATTAGTTGTGAGAGACCTAATGTCCCTTACATAAAAATATAATTTATCAAAATTAAAATAAACTAATTCAATAGGTTGCGACGAGCTACCTGCTCCAACACTTCCTTGAGAAAGAAGAGAAGATTCCTAAGAAAATTCGCATATTAACTCGTGGTGCATGAGTGGACCTTTTTACTTACAAAGGTCCTGTGAAGCCTCCGGCGCACTCGCATTTCCCCGACACGTGGTTGCAAGTGGCGCCATTGCGGCACCGACACCTCTCGAGGCACCCCCCTCCGTACTGGCCGGCCGGGCAGGGCTGCCCGCAGTTGTCGCCCGTCCAACCTCTGGCGCAGGTGCAGGCGCCGCTGAACGGGTCGCAGGTCGCGTTGTTCTGACAGTCGCAGTCTTTCGTGCAGTCTGGGCCCCATCGCCCTTTCGGGCAAGCTGTACAAGGAAACGACGGTATTTATCAATCATTTCAAGGAAACGACGGTATTTATCAATCAATTCCTCTTCATTTATCTACTTGCAAAAAGTGGCATCCCTTTAAATTCAAAGCTAGTAGTAATGGATAGGTTGAAGAAAGAACGTAGTGCGGTACGTCATGTGTTTT
The DNA here is from genome assembly GCA_009739505.2 of Apolygus lucorum. Lineage (NCBI taxonomy): Eukaryota > Metazoa > Arthropoda > Insecta > Hemiptera > Miridae > Apolygus > Apolygus lucorum. The sequence goes on from CM019175.2 coordinate 1,864,786, forward strand.
CGCGAATTCAAAAGGCATTTGAAGACGAATTCAAGAATGCGGGCAGAAGTGTTCACGTGCTGGAGCCAATATTCGTCCAACTAGACCATTACACTAAGAAGTTGAACGAGTTGGACCGTAAGATGATGGAAGCTATTCTGGATGATGAGAAGACGACGGACAAGGCACTTGATGAGGAAGCCGAAAATGTTGATGAGTATCATATGATCTATTTAACTTGCCGAAATAATTTTGATTCAGTTAAGAAAGGCATTGATGCATCGGAGTGTAGATGCTCAGACGCCTCCCAGGAATTTGGCAAAGAAAGGAGTTTGGGCGCTGGTAGGAGGCTGAGGTTACCCAAGTTGGAGCCAATAAAGTATGATGGAGGTTTGAAAGGTTGGCTGCAATTTTGGGGTCAATTTCGCAAAATTGACGAGGATCCTACCATCGATGATGATGACAAGATGCAGCTACTATTAATGTATACAGTTCCTAACTCTAAGGCTAGGAGGATAATTGAAAAGTTCCCTTTGTCAGGCAACAACTACAACATAGCGCTTAGGCATTTGGAAAGTAGATGCGCAAAAGACGAATTCCTAGTGGAAGTGTACGTTAGGGAGCTTTTACAAATAGTTGTAAAGCAAGCTAGTTCCTCCGGTGATGCTATGCCTCTTTCTGACCTATATGACAGCTTGGAAACCCAGTTGAGATCTCTCGAGACACTAGGAGTTAAAACCGACAAGTACGTGGCGATGCTGCATCCGATGGTAGAGTCTTGCCTTCCTGTGGAGATCCTAAAGGCGTGGGGACGGTGCAGGTCTAGAAGGGAACAGGAGCATGACGGTGAACAGCGGACTACAGACTCGCAGGCACTCATGAATTTCATCAAGGCAGAAGTGGACAACGAGGAGCGGATCCAGCTTGCCCATGGGTTCACACTGGGGAAAGAAAGAGGCAGTAAATGTAAGCAGCCAGAGTCAGGTGAGTCCATTCCAACCACAGCTACTATCTTATCTGTTGAAGAGAGTACAAGTAGGTCCAAGCCTCCATACTGTATATTTTGTGAAAAGAAACATGAAAGCCGAGATTGCATAAAGGCTCAATTGATGAATTTCGGAGTTAAACGCGAGTTAGTATACAAAAGAAACGCGTGCTATATATGCCTGAAACAGAATCATAGGGCCGCAAAATGCCGCGCTTTTGTAAGATGTATAGTTTGTACGCGGAAACATCACCCCGTCATGTGTACTAAAATTAAAATGACTACTCGAAGCAAACATGATGATATTGTGAACAAGAACGTATCATTAGCAAGCTTAACCATTTCGGAGCAGCAAACCCTCAAACCAATAGGGACTTCGGGTGACGGTTCAGTGCCAATAAGATCGTATGTCAGCAATACTCTCACCAATATCGAGCGTTACATGAGCAAAGAGAGGAGAACTCACACTGTGGACCCAAGCACTTGTTGCCAAAGTTCCACAGGTTTCGTTTAATCCCGAAGAGTCTTCGAGAGAGGTTCGACAAGGGGACGACAGGCGCAGAGGGTTGAAGGAAGGAGAGTTGGTGCGGAGGTATCGATGGAAGAAGGTATCAGCCAGGAAGCCAACACCAAGACCCGGGAGAGTCAAGATACCTCATCGCAGATTAGTCGCACCTTGCGCACTCTGGGCCGGAGGATGTTGCGGCCACTCCACCGAGAATCTTGGATTGTTGACGTGCGCCATATGATTAGGACACATGTTGTATTTTTTGGTTTCAATAAATCACTTTCCGATTGAATTTTGCTCCAAATAACGTGCACTTCTTCTTATTTCCAAAAAACCTTTCCTCTTCATTTTTCTACATGCAAAAGTAGGATTTTCATGCAAGTTATTTCATGTTTAATGAACCAGTTTCCGTGAGAACACCAAAGTTCAGGCCAGTCGGCTCGGGTGATTATTTTTTAGGTTGGGGCGCTGGTGAACCCCACTCCACCTTAGTGGAAGATAAATTATGACATCCGTGACACCAGGAATGGCAGTTGGACGGAAATCCAACCTGAGATGGTTGTTGACCTACCTACCGAATTACCTTCTCCACGTTTTTGCAAGTATCAACTTGTAACGGTTCCATGTAGTGACGAAAACTCGCCTTTACCAGTCCATTTTCTTAACAGACACAGCTCCCTGAGAATCATACATGGATATTATCCATGAAGCATGTAACTGTGCCCTCACCAGTTCAGAACCATGTAACGGTGCCCTCACCAGTTCAGTTCTGTGTAACTGTGCCCTCAGCAGTTCAGTTATATGTAACCGTGCCCTCACCAGTTCAGTTCAACGTACTGGGAAATGCCCTTACCGATCCCGAAGACTGAATGATCGAATGACACATAAGGACCAAATTCGGTGCCTACTATCAAAATTGTATCTTTATTCTTCTCACTTGACTGGAATATAGTGCGTACTCCATTAAAATATTGCCTATTGCTTCCCCTCCAGTTGATCCCGAGAAGGGATCAAAGGAGATGGGTTGATGGACAGGCAGTTAGGGCAGAGGAAGCAGCAGAAAGAGGCGATTCAAAAACTCTGTACAGTATCACAAAGTTACTGTCAAAGAGAGGATTTGCACAGAGCCGGCCAGTAAAGAGCAAAGTCGGAGAGCTGCTCACATCTCCAGACCAACAACTGAAGAGGTGGGAGGAGCACTTTACAGAAGTATTGAACCCACCTCGGGACGAAGACCAACTGGACACTCTCTTCCAAGGCGTAGGCAGGCTCATCCCGCATGTGGACAGCCAGGTAAACACCGAACCACCTTCGGAAGCAGAGATTAGGAAAGCAATTAGTGAGCTAAAGAATGGTAAATCCCCAGGCATGGATAATATTCCTCCAGAGGCTCTGAAAGCTGACCCTGAGACCACTACCAAACTGCTGTTCCCCATTATACGAAGACTGTGGGTTGAGGAGGTGATTCCATCTGAATGGAAGAAGGGCCTCATCATAAAACTGCCCAAAAAAGGTGATCTAACCAAATGTGACAATTGGAGGGGCATAACTCTGCTTACAATGACCAGTAAGGTCATGTCAAAGATAATCCTGGAAAGGATAAAAAATCATGTGGAGGGGCTCCTTCGACGAGAGCAAGCAGGTTTCAGGGGGCACAGGAGTTGTGTTGACCTAATCAACACACTCCGTATTATCCTTGAACAAAGTACTGAGTTTCAGAGCCCACTCTACGCCCTCTTTATTGATTTCCGGAAGGCCTTTGATTCGGTCAAGCAGGAGGCAATATGGAGGGCACTCCAGGTTTATGGAATCCCAGCGAAAATTCTGCGGCTGATTCAGGAGATATACAATGGGTACTCGTGCCAGGTTATTCATGACGGCTCCCTTTCTTCCCCTGTGATAGTGAGTTCCGGATGTCGTCAGGGGTGTGTGCTCTCTCCGACCCTCTTTCTCCTGGTTCTGGATCTCCTGATGAGGAAGGCTCTCGGAGGTAGGAGGAGAGGGATCCAGTGGGGACTGTGCGGGCGCCTAGAAGACCTGGATTATGCAGACGATGTCTGCATGTTGTCTCAACGACTCTGTGATATGGCTTCCAAGCTCAACAACCTCAGCAAGCTCTCATCCATGGCAGGTCTCAAGATAAACGTTAGTAAAACAAAGGAGATAAGGGTGAACGTAGCCTTGAGAGATAACCTGGTGGTGGATGGCGAGGTCATAGAGCAGGTGGATTCCTTCCAGTATCTCGGGAGCAATGTCGATGCTGCAGGAGGGGCGGATGAGGATGTAAGGAGCAGGATTAGGAAGGCAAACGGCGCTTTCGTCCAGTTGTACCCGGTTTGGAGGAATAGGAATATTTCTCTCGGGACCAAGCTCCGTTTGTTCAACACAAATGTGAAGTCCGTCCTTCTTTATGGCTGCGAAACCTGGAAAACAACGAGGACGCTGACCCGGAGGATCCAGGTTTTTGCTAACCGCTGCCTGAGGAGAATCCTAGGGATATATTGGCCAGATGTAATCTCCAACGAAGAGCTCCTGGAGAGGACGCATCAGAAGCCAGTCTCAGCCGAGATTCTGAGGAGAAAATGGAAGTGGATCGGGCACACCCTAAGGAAGGATGAGGGAGCCATCGAGAGACGCGCTTTAGACTGGAATCCGCAGGGGTACAGAAGACGGGGACGCCCACGTGATACATGGAGAAGGTCTGTGGAGAGGGAGGCTGGTCGGGCTGGGAAGTCGTGGCAGGAAGTCAAAACGTTGGCAGGAAACAGAGAGGGATGGCGAAACTTCGTGGAGGCCCTATGCTCCTCTTAGGAGTGACAGGAGATAAGTCAAGTTCCCCTCTAGTTCCTCACGGCATGGGAGCGCTCGTACATCCTACAGAACTGAGACTGGGAGTGCTCGTACATGCACCCGTTGGAACTGTTACAGGGAAATACCTGGACCGACACACCCCTAAGTAGAAGGCCATGGCGTAATTGGCAACGTTGCTTGTCAGGACAACTATACAGCTAAATGATGTTTATTTTTGGTTCATTCTCGATTAATACCTGTGCAGAGACAACAACCCCGTGAGACTTATTTAGTTTCAACTAATTTTGTTGTGTTTCCTTACGATCTAAATTAGTCTTGAAACATTCACTTACGTCGGTCTGATGATCCAATTCAAGAAGCAATTAACAAAGTAACTCGTTAATTAAATTTTCAACGTCACCCGAAATACAATCAACAGTAAGTCAATTACTGGTATTTTCACGATGAACTTACAGAGCTCGCAGCGGGGTCCGCCGTAACCCGGTTCGCATTTGCAGAGGCCAGGCTCGGCGCAGGTTCCGTGGAGGCACTCTTCAGAGCAGATTGGAGCGCACGTGTCCTTGTCAGTCTTTCCGTAGCCGTCGCAACACTGCTCTACCGGCTTTGTCTTGGTGATTACCTTCAATGTAATATTCAATTATTAAGGAGACCACTCCACCTAAAGAAAAAAGAAAAAAACTCGACGCTTCGCGTCTTGCGAAGATGCTATCTACATAAAGCCTACGACGAAAATTATAAAAACATGAAACATGTTTTAGCCAAATTTAGTGCAGAACCTTTGGTCAAAGGAAGGTATGATACAAAACTCTGCGCTTCACGCCTTGAAAATCCCGCATGACACTCCCCATCACACTCCCAGCGTAACGCTTTTTGGGTAGCTACTCTAGGGCTAAAACATGTTCCATGTTAAAAATCGTTTTTTTGTAAGTAAACGGGTATTCTTCTGAATTGGTATAATTCTTTAATGACCTCATTAAACAGCCATAAATCCTTCAAGTGTCGCGTAACATTATTCTAAAATTGAAATATGAACACACACAAAGTGGTAGGACAGTTCACTCGGGAGGGTAGAATGAAAAATTTCACTAAACGTTAATTTATCACAAAGATAAGAATTAGTTGACGACGTCACAGTTGATTACATTACCAAATGTGATAAAATACACGAAAATAATAGACTTATAAGGTATTGGATGGGTGGTCCTTGACGGTGTCCCTCAAATCAGATTTTTCAAAAAGGTAGGGTTAAAAACTATATTACAAATATTGGTTAAAATATCTGGTTAAATATTTGTGTCTGTTTCCGGGATATAACCATGGTTTTCGTTTTTGCCACGCTGATAGTCATGTTTCGTCTCATCATTTCTTCGTTCCAAACGTCCAGATTCCATTGCAGGTTTCCTGGCGTTTTAGCTATCAGAGCAACATCGTCCGCAAAGGCCAATTCGGAGAGGCTCACCCGTCTCATCCGCCAGTTCCCCACAGTGAACTTCTTTGTGATTGCCTTGCACTCCTTTATCACGTCGTCCATGAGGATGATGAACAGGTAAGGCGAAAGAATGTCTCCCTGGCGCACTCCAGCAGTTGTCAGGAACTCCTCCGATGTAGCCCCGCAAGTTCGGACCTTATTCCGGCATGTTTGATAGAAGCTTTGGATGGCTTCTATGAGGCTGGCTTCCACACCCTTTTTTTCCAGCACAGACCACAGCTCAGCCCAGGGAACCCTGTCAAACGCTTTTTCCAGATCTAGGTAGCAAATGTGGACCTCCCCATTGCGTTCCAGTACTTTTTCACTCCAGTACTTTTAGATACCTGGGAGCCACGATTAGCCAGGATGGAACGCTCGACCAGGAGATTGGCAGCAGGGTGGCGGCTTCTACGCGTCTTTACCATGCCGTGGGTAGAAGCTTCATTGGTAAGAGGGAAGTTTCGAGGAAGACAAAGATCGCTGTGTACAAGTCTGTCTACATCCCCACTCTCACGTGCAGCGCAGAATCGTGGACCATCACCAACAAGCACTCCAGTAGGCTCCAGGCAGCGGAGATGCGGTACTTGCGCCGAGTTGAGGGAAAAACAAGAAGGGATAGAGTTCGGAATCAGACTATTAGGAATAACCTAAATGTCACCTCCGTGAGCCAACGAGTAATGGATGGGCAGCTCCGCTGGTTTGGTCATGTGGTAAGGATGCCGGATACCAGGTACCCACGCATGGCCTGGGAGACTCGTTACTCTGGGAGACGATCGAGGGGCAGACCACGACGCAGATGGGAGGAAAATATAAGGGAGAACCTCAACTCCAGAGGAGTACAGTGGAGCCAAGCAAGAGCCCTAGCAACAGACAGGAAGGGATGGTCTTCCATTTGTAAAAAACGCCTCTACACTGCAAGGTAGAAGAGGACCGACGAAGTAAGTAAATATTTGTGTCGCTTGTTTGTAACGTGTGCTCATAGGAATCGATGGGATGGCCATATTGCGTGATAGAATTGACTCTATTCAACCGTTTGAGTGATATTTTAGGAGAATTTTTCTATCACTAATGGATAATGGGGTATTTCAGTCAATTGTTTTTATTCATTTTTTTCAAAAGGGTATGGCTCAGGAATAACGGTAATCGGGTCTGTTCGTCGAGAAAATGTTTTTAAAAAATCAGAGAAGAGATCAATCGTTCATTCCTTGGACCATTTGAGAAGAGATCTTCATATAGAGGAGGTATTCTGTTTCACAGACTCCACAATTGTACTCTGTTGGCTCAAGACGCTTCCACATCATCTTCAGACGTTTGTGTCAAATCGGGTTCAGCAAGTCCTTGCCATCACACAGCCTGATTGGTGGCATCATATCAAGGGAAGTGAGAACCCTGCAGACGTTGGATCCAGAGGTATCTCGCCGTCTGCCCTCAAGCAACATCCACTTTGGTGGTCAGGTCCTTCATGGTGCCAGCTGCCCATAGGTGAATGGCCTATCAGTGACGATGTATCCAATGTGGACGTTCCTGAACTTAAACGTACCACACTTGCTCTTGTATCTGTTACAGCTAGTCAGGAGTTGATAGAGTATGCTAGTCGGTACTCTTCATTTACTTGTTTTGTTCGTATCATGGCGTACATTAAACGCTTCATTCATAATTGTCACATCCCTAAACGTCTCAAACTGCACCGAATTTCTGGAGCTGTTTCATCATCCGAATTCCGGCAAGCAAATCATCATTATATTCGCATTTTGCAGCACTTCTATTTTCCTGCTATCTTCACCAATGCCTCTTTCAATGACTTACCGTTGGAACTGCGCAGACTCAACGTTTTTCTTGACCATGAAGGCATAATTCGAGTCGGAGGACGTCTCGCCAATGCACCAATTGCTGCTGATGTACGACATCCTATACTACTTCCAGCAAGGTCATGTTATACCAACCTTGTTGTCAGCCATCATCATCATATAAACCATCATGCAGGCCCTACAGCGCTCTTGTCGAGCATTCGACAACAGTTCTGGATTCCCAAGGCTAAAAACCTCATCAAGCATCTGAAGTCTAAATGCGTTACCTGCATAAGATTCTCAAAATCTGGAGTAATGCCTTTCATGGGAAATCTGCCATCGTCCTGGTTTGCTGCTGTCAGACCATTTTTGGTGACAGGTGTGGACTTTGCCGGTCCTTTCCTGTATCGAGAGACTGCTGGAAGGAAATCAAGATTTTGCAAGGCCTACCTGTGCTTGTTCCTGTGCATGTCCTCCAGAGCTCGTCATCTGGAAGTGGCAACCTCTTTATCGACAGAAGGCTTCTTGGATGTTTTTGATCGCTTTGTCAACAGGAGAGGTCTGCCTAGGGAGATCATCTCAGATGGAGGCACCAATTTCCGAGGTGCTTCTGGGTACATCAAGGAGGTGGTTGATTGGCTTGAGCACAAGGGTAACCAATCATCGTTAATTTTCCATACTTCTCACTTGGGCGTCACATGGACATTTAATCCACCGTCATCACCACATTTTGGAGGAGGCTGGGAGAGGTCGATCCGCTCAGTCAAGGATCTGCTCTTCAAGTCATTTGGAAATCAACCTTACAGCTTGCCAGAGTTGACCCCCATCTTTACAAAGATAGAGGGCATCCTCAATTCCCGCCCATTGCAGCCACTTTCCAGTAGTCCAGAGGATGCAGAGCCATTGACTCCGGGACACTTCCTGATAGGACAGCCCTTAACAGCTCTTCCTGAAGTGGACCTCACTGATCTTCCTGAGAACCGTCTAAACAGGTGGCAACTTATTCGGCTGCGGATCCAGCACTTTTGGTCTCGTTGGGTTAATGAATATTTCAGCAATCTTCAGGTCCGTCAGAAGTGGGATAAGAGGCATCCTAACCTAAGGATTGGTGATCTTGTACTTCTGCGAGACGACAACACTTCCCCGACACACTGGCCGCTTGCAAGGATTTTGGATGTCCATCCTGGAAATGACGACATCGTTCGTGTAGTGACGCTGAAGACAGCGCGAAGCATCTTCAAGCGCCCCTCAGTGAAATTGATCCCACTGCATCTGGATTCCATCCATGCATAGAATTGCATGCGTTCCTGAGGTTGTGCATTGGGGGGGAGTATGTTTGAACTTACCTCATGCACAACCAACAGCTGCTCATTTTTCTCCTTCCACATACCACCATCCACATTATCAATTTCATTTTCCTTTCCACAAACCACCTTTCATGAAACAACTCACATTTTACATTCCTCATAATTCTACATCACCGTTATCAGTCTTATCACCATAGAACAGTTTTTGCCATCAATCTCCATAACTTAATAGTTACCTTACATTCACTTACATGGATGTCTTTGTTAATTACATCCATGCTTACCTTCATATTTTTTCTTCACATATTGTTGTACGTTTTCAAAGTATCATATTTAAACTTTACAAATATTGTTATGTAATTTAAATTCATCATAATTCCTGGAATACGCCAAAACTCCATCAATGCAGCATGAGCCTTCAGGACAATCAGCTTCTTCAGGACAAGGAATATAGCTCTTCAGGACAAGGAATATCAGCTGTTCTCCCTCTCCAAAAAGCCTTATCCAGTCCGACTTGAGTATCTTGGGAATGAGTTGGTAAAAACTGACTCAGCCGTATACTTGGGAGTGAGACTGGATAACCAAATGACGTGGAATGCTCATATAGAACAGGCTGCTGGTAAGGGGAGAGCAAGAATGAAACTGCTGAACCGTGTTGCAGGGGCCACCTGGGGTGCTTCGCAGGACTTATTAAAGATGACATACACTACATACGTAAGACCTGCAATGATGTATGGCTGCGAGGCTGCTGTCACTGCATCAGCAACTGCCAGGGATAAGCTAGAAAGATCGCAAAATATTGCATTGCGAAGTATTACTGGAGCGGCAAAATCTACTCCTGTTGCAGCAATGCAGGCCCATACAGGAATTGAACCCCTTACAGAAAGGATTGATGCTGCAGCAATAATGCTAAATGAAAAGCTTAGGCGATCTAACATCCCATACTGGAGAAATTATAGCGCACCCCATACAAGGCTCATATCCCAGTTAAACTTCACACATGTCGTTGAAAATAAGGTGAGAGACCTGAACCTGAACCTTGGAAATCATGAGCCTCTCCCGCCCATTACAAATCACCAGTCCTTTTCTTACAACCTCGATCTTGTAGGAGGTGCATCCAAAAATTCCGCAACTCCAGCAGAACTCAAAGCAGCATTCCTCGAGACTAGGCAGCTACGATACCCGTCTTCAAACTGGCTGCATGTCTACACAGATGGTTCAGCGGATGGAGCTGTGAGAAACGGGGGAGCTGGTGTCTTTTCGACAATATTCGAGTTGAGTGAGCCAGTTGGAGCGTGTGCCACAAATTTTGATGGCGAGATAGCTGCAGTATTGATGGCCTTGCGGGAGATACAAACACGAAGATTGCAGCAGACCGTTATATTTGTCGACTCCCAGGCTGCCATGCTCGCACTAGGCTCAGCTGCAACTCCTGCCCCCTCACGATCAATTCATGAATCGTTAGAAGTGCTGGCCCAGATTAGGGAATATGGCGGGGTCGTCCACCTCCAGTGGACACCGAGCCACTGTGGTGTAAAAGGCAATGAAGAAGCAGACCGGCTGGCAAAAGCAGGTGCCTTGAAAGCTCAGCCGGATCCACCACAGTCACTGCACACTGCCAAAAGACAAATAGCAGCCGCCATAGCATGTCGCACCAAGGAAAGATTGGTGGCCGCGAGTGCAGGGAAAGACTGGGAGTCCCTCATGGCAGAGGATGGCCAGATTTCCCAAACCCTACCACGGCGAATGTCAGTAGCTCTGTTCAGAATGCTAACTGGCCACGACTTCCTCCAAAAGCATCTAAATAGATTGAGGATAGTCGACTCGCCAATGTGCCCATTATGTAGTCAGGGGGAAATGGACGCCCGCCACCTCATGGAGTGCGCAGCACTGGAAGGGGTCAATGGGTCCACACCGGAGGAAACTGCGTGTGAGAGGTACTGGGCAGCAAGACGTCTAATGCAATCAAGGACGGGCGTAGGATAAAAAAAAGAGCCTTCAGGACAACCCTGCCCACCTCCTGGATTTTCTGCTGGCAGCCATCTTCAGACACTCTTTCTATTGCTTCCTTGCCAACCTGTTTCTCTAAAACCGTTTTCCAAGAACATCAACCTTGTACAGTGCAATTCCTCAAAATAAGTGGTTTCATCGTGGTCAACTTGATATCCTTGACCATAAAAATTGTGAAACAGTGCGATATCGCCCCAATCCTACCTTTTCTGGACTTGGAGTAGCTGGACCACCTGTACTCTTCAACCTTCTTTCTTCCTGGAAGCTGCCTTTTGACGTGACAACGTCTTATAAATTGGTTTGCCAGGTGACACTTCAAGAAACTGCGTTACGCTCCGCTCACGTTATGCGCTCACAATGAGAGCGAGTGAGAGGCACGCGTCCCTTCCACTCGAGCACAGTTAGCCCGCCTAAGAGCGAGAGAGACAGAGCGAGAGAGATAGGCATACTTGGTGAGTGAGCTGATCAGCTGAGTGAGCTCCAAGGCCATTTCCTCTCCTGTTGAACGCAGGAACCTGAAATTTGAGAGGGCGGGTCAATGGAGAATGCTGAAGGCGCCTGAGTGATCACTGATCAGCTGAGTGAGCTCCAAGGCCATTTTCTCTCCTGTTGAACGCAGGAAGCTGAAATTTGAGAGGCAGGGTCAATGGAGAATGCTGAAGGTGCCTGAGTGGTCACTGATCAGCTGAGTGAGCTCCAAGGCCATTTCCTCTCCTGTTGAACGCAGGAACCTGAAATTTGAGAGGGCGGGTCAATGGAGAATGCTGAAGGCGCCTGAGTGATCACTGATCAGCTGAGTGAGCTCCAAGGCCATTTTCTCTCCTGTTGAACGCAGGAAGCTGAAATTTGAGAGGGCGGGTCAATGGAGAATGCTGAAGGCGCCTGAGTGATCACTGATCAGCTGAGTGAGCTCCAAGGCCATTAAAATTATTTTACCACTCAAAGTCGTTGTCACGTAATAAAACTTTCGCCCGTATACCGACTTTACAGGCAACCAATTTTTTTCTGGTGGAAGCTGCCTGTACTGCCTACCTACTTCTGGAAAACTTCATCTGGGACTGATCACCCAACAGCTAAGCCTTTTTTCTTTCTTATCTTTCACATGGCCATTTAGGGAAACAATAGAACCTTTCAATTCAAAAAGCCATTACAAAACCTGCTCTTTAACTTTTCAATAAATCCACATTCTTGTTGATGTTTCATCAATTCAAACTCTGCCTTTTTCTTCTTTATCACCTGATCACCACACTGCATATTTCACTTTAGGTAGGTACCTAACCTAGCTAAGTTCTTTCCCCTTCAGGGTTGGTCCTTCGAGTTTTCAACTGTTTTTCTCTTTTCATTTCGATCTTTTAAATTAATTAGTGTTGGATAACTACTGCACTCCAAAACAGTACTTCCATACTAAACATTGATGTCTTCGAGCCGGATCAGGCCAGTGCATCAGCTTGTTCATTTACTGTAACTTCTGTGTGGTGTGGTATTCAGGTTATCTTGAAGTAATTTATCTATCTTTATCAGTGTTGTAGACACTCTAACTCTACTATATCATCTATTTATCAGTGTTGTAGACACTCTAACTCTACTATATCATCTATTTATCAGTGTTATAGACACTCCAAATCTACTATATCATCTATTTATCAGTGTTGTAGACACTCTAACTCTACTATATCATCTATTTATCAGTGTTGTAGACACTCTAACTCTACTATATCATCTATTTATCAGTGTTATAGACACTCCAAATCTACTATATCATCTATTTATCAGTGTTGTAGACACTCTAACTCTACTATATCATCTATTTATCAGTGTTATAAACACTCCAAATCTACTATATCATCTATTTATCAGTGTTGTAGACACTCTAACTCTACTATATCATCTATTTATCAGTGTTATAGACACTCTAACTCTACTATATCATCAATTTATCAGTGTTGTAGACACTCTAACTCTACTATATCATCTATTTATCAGTGTTGTAGACACTCTAACTCTACTATATCATCTATTTATCAGTGTTGTAGACACTCTAACTCTACTATATCATCTATTTATCAGTGTTATAGACACTCCAAATCTACTATATCATCTATTTATCAGTGTTGTAGACACTCTAACTCTACTATATCATCTATTTATCAGTGTTATAGACACTCTAACTCTACTATATCATCAATTTATCAGTGTTGTAGACACTCTAACTCTACTATATCATCTATTTATCAGTGTTGTAGACACTCTAACTCTACTATATCATCTATTTATCAGTGTTGTAGACACTCTAACTCTACTATATCATCTATTTATCAGTGTTATAGACACTCTAACTCTACTATATCATCTATTTATCAGTGTTGTAGACACTCTAACTCTACTATATCATCTATTTATCAGTGTTATAGACACTCTAACTCTACTATATCATCTATTTATCAGTGTTGTAGACACTCTAACTCTACTATATCATCTATTTATCAGTGTTGTAGACACTCTAACTCTACTATATCATCTATTTATCAGTGTTATAGACACTCTAACTCTACTATATCATCTATTTATCAGTGTTGTAGACACTCTAACTCTACTATATCATCTATTTATCAGTGTTATAGACACTCTAACTCTACTATATCATCTATTTATCAGTGTTGTAGACACTCCAAATCTACCTTCCTTTTCTCTCAAGTCCTTGTTACTTGTTTGAACTTAGCTTGTTTTGTAGTGGTTTTTCTTGGATATCAGTTGAAACTTGTTATTTTTCACAAATATTTATTCTCTATCTATCTAATTGTTATCTATTCTTCAGTGATACCTATCTGTGATCTATCTTGGTGTTATTTATTCTTCAGTGATATTTATCTGTGATATTAGTCATGCCTGATGATGTTGTATCTGTTACCCTTAGGGGTTTTAGCAAAATTGCTTCCAATTATAAGCGTAAAGGTGCTGAGATTAAGGCAATTAGGAATCATGGGAATGCCTTATCTAAGGTTGAGAACCCTGATTTTACCATTTTTAAGGGTATGGTCTCATCCATTGAAACCACAATGGTCTCTTTTGAAGGTTATTGGGAAGAAGCTTGTGAATATGCATCTTTGCATAATATTACCCCTACCTTTCCCTCTAAAGAGGATGAGAAGTATTATTGGGAGGTTAAGACTTGGTATTTTGAAGCCAAGGGTTATCATGTGAGTTTCTCGGCTAGGGATAATCCTTCTCCTTCTGATGGTTCCCGTCATTCCTTACCTTTCATGAATGCCTCACAGCTCCCTCTTCATCAAGCAAGGGCAATCCTACCTAAGATCCCGATCAAACGCTTCAGTGGGGATATGTCTCAATGGCCAACCTTCAAACAACTCTTTTCATCCTTGATCATTGATGAAGCATCTCTTTCTAACGCTGAACGATTCCACTACCTCGTAAGCTACCTGGATGGACCTGCTTATGATACCATCAAGCATATTTCTGTAACGGAGGAGAACTTTGCTCAAGCATGGGCTGCCCTTTTGAAGATATATGATGACAAACGCAAGATTGCTTGTACCTATCTTGAGCGCTTGCTGAATTATAAGGCTGTCAGTGGTAAACCTACCAACACCTCCTTGCAGTCATACCTTTCCAATGTCATGGAGAGTATCACATCTCTGCAAAATTTGGGGATTGCAGAATTGGATAAATATCTTCTGTGTGAAATAGCGTTAAGGGGCTTGGATCCAATTACCAGAGAGGCCTTCGAGATCCACAACGTAGGTATTGAGTTTCCAACATGCACTCAGCTACAATCTTTGATCTTTTAAATTAATTAGTGTTGGATAACTACTGCACTCCAAAACAGTACTTCCATACTAAACAACTACCGACCGCTACATCATCAATTAACGGTTTCGTGCCAGGTTATTTCAGTAGAGAGTAATTCAGTAAGAGTAGTTCCAAAAAGGCTGTCAAATTTGGATCAATTTCACTAAATTTATACCTTTAAACACAAAGATAGTCTTGACAAATATAGTCGCGGATAAACGTCGATTTCCTCCCTTTCTCAACTCGAGTGTCGTCCTCTTCAGCCTTCGAAGGCTGCAAGTTCAGCACTCATAGAAAACAATACACCAAAGACCAGAAGTTACCAGAGCGTTTTTGATTTCTGAATCATACGAACCTCGTCTCTGAAGATGTCGACGAAATCGATGGAGTATTTTGAACACCTCGGAGGGATTTTGGCGCACCAGACGTACTCCTTTTTTTGAACGGGCTTCTTTTCCGACACCCTCACGGTAACGTTGAAGCTAGAAACAAACATTTTCCAAAATGAAAAAACTTTGACATTCTGAGAACTACGAAGTTATTACAAAATTTGAACTAAGTGGCATTCACGCTCGTGAATCTGTCTACGATATAGCTAAATTCAGCAGCGAAAATGTGAAGTGCCAAGTGGGCGAGTTTCATGCTCGTGTTTCAGTCTACAATAGAGCTGGTGTCAGCAACATGAATGTGAAGTGTCAAGTGGGCGAGTTTCATGCTCGTGTTTCAGTCTACGATAGAGCTGGTGTCAGCAACATGAATGTGGAGTGTCAAGTGGGCGAGTTTCATGCTCGTGTTTCAGTCTACGATAGAGCTGGTGTCAGCAACATGAATGTGAAGTTTCAAGTGAGCGAGTTTCATGCTCGTGTTTCAGTCTACGATAGAGCTGGTGTCAGCAACATGAATGTGGAGTGTCAAGTGGGCGAGTTTCATGCTCGTGTTTCAGTCTACGATAGAGCTGGTGTCAGCAACATGAATGTGAAGTTTCAAGTGAGCGAGTTTCATGCTCGTGTTTCAGTCTACGATAGAGCTGGTGTCAGCAACATGAATGTGAAGTTTCAAGTGAGCGAGTTTCATGCTCGTGTTTCAGTCTACGATAGAGCTGGTGTCAGCAACATGAATGTGGAGTGTCAAGTGGGCGAGTTTCATGCTCGTGTTTCAGTCTACGATAGAGCTGGTGTCAGCAACATGAATGTGAAGTGTCAAGTGGGCGAGTTTCATGCTCGTGTTTCAGTCTACGATAGAGCTGGTGTCAGCAACATGAATGTGGAGTGTCAAGTGGGCGAGTTTCATGCTCGTGTTTCAGTCTACAATAGAGCTGGTGTCAGCAACATGAATGTGAAGTGTCAAGTGGGCGAGTTTCATGCTCGTGTTTCAGTCTACGATAGAGCTGGTGTCAGCAACATGAATGTGGAGTGTCAAGTGGGCGAGTTTCATGCTCGTGTTTCAGTCTACGATAGAGCTGGTGTCAGCAACATGAATGTGAAGTTTCAAGTGAGCGAGTTTCATGCTCGTGTTTCAGTCTACGATAGAGCTGGTGTCGGAAACAAGAATGAGAAGTACAAAGTGAGAAAATTAAATGAAACTTACGGCTCTTGTCGCATACAGATGTTCGGACCAGTCAGCGCCTGCGCATCAATCACGAACACCAGCACCCACACAGCCAATACTACAACACCACTGACTCTCTCCATCAAAAACATTTTCAGGATAAAATTCAGCTTCTATCAAAATTTCATCAAAAATACGAAATTAGTCTCTCAACGAAACGTTGTCATAATAAAATACTCTCGGAAATAATCGTACTAATTTCAGTCTTATTTCAATCACAGAGCCTCGTTTCTCTTATTTTACATTCAAAGGTCCAATTTCGGAGGTCATCTGAGGTTTTGGGGAAAATTCAGGGACATTTTGGGAGATTTCTGGGGTCTACGAGAGGGTCAATGGCGTTTCCATGCTCCTTCATCAATGGTACTCTCTTCAATGAGATCTGAAACAGACAAGACGTCAAATTGATATGAGATGGAATTTGAATAATATTTGTTCAAAAATGAGTGGTTCTTGAAGTTACAGAAGAGAATCTCTTTATAAAGATGCAGGGCGTAATGGTCGGATGCAGAGACAGGATTTCCATCAGAGCACGCGCAAGACATTTTTTCATTGCGAATCAATACGTTTTTCTCCAAGTTTTTCCACCACAATTACCAGTAGGGTCATTTCAAAATTTCGGTAACATTTGGAGTTTCATTTTTCTGGAAAAAGCCCATCAGGAAACAATTTTTTTTTACGTTGTAGCGTAGTGTACGAGTCCCTTAGTGTGTTTCTTAACTGAGCACACATAATCTTTCAAGTTAGCATGGATACGCCATTTTGAATAAAATCAACTTTCTAGGTAGTGAGGTATGAGTCTAGGAAGTGAGAAATAATCAGGCTGGTTCGAACTTTTAGCACTATATTTGTATAACCAACTACAAACTTACAAAATAATACATTTTTATAACATCACAGATTGTTTTCAGTCTCAATAAATTGTAGGTAAAAGTCAAGTCGTAATAAAATCAACGACACAAGTTGAACGAAATGAAATAAATTGACTGAACTCATTAGGAAACATTAGGTAAATGCAGGACGAGCACAAAAGTTAAAAAAATAAGAAATAAAATAATAATAAATAATAAAGAATAAATGAAATAAATAATAAAAAAATAAATAATTTTTTTTTAACACCCCCTCAAAATTTGTTGGTTTACGTTTCAAGGTACGTAGAATCCAAGAATCGAATAAAAACGTCTGCCAAGTTGGGTGGGCAGTATAGCTTCCTCACTCATTGTAACATGGACGTATAGAATCAGTTGGCGAAAAAATTATGATTCTTTATTTAGCGGTCCACCGTCTAGGACCTAACCCACACAACCCCTGAAAATTTCATCGAAATTGGTTGAATAGTTGCGGAGTTTTGGTTGTAACAATAAATTTAATGTTCGCGCATGCGCAGCGGCTATTGCTTGACCAATTTGATTGAAACTTATAGGGTGTCTCTTAGAAGTTAGTCCCTAACTAACCTCCAAATTTGAGCAAAATCGGTTCATTAGAAACCGAGAAACCGAGGTTCCAGAAAATTCACGTTTGCGCATGCGCACTCGCTCCTATTGGTCCGAAGGTGCTGAAATTGATAGGGGACCGTCTAGGACCTAACCCGCACAACCCCTGAAAATTTCATCAAAATCGGACCACAGGTTAGTATAGTTTTGCCCGGGACAAGGATTGACCACAGACAGACCGACAGACAGACAGACCGACAGACAGACAGACCGACAGACAGACAGACCGACAGACAGACAGACAGACAGACAGACAGACACGGAACCAAAATTGTTCGGGAAGCTCTAAAACGCAAAAAGCAAGTGGAAATTTTGATTTTGGAGGAAATTTTTTTTTTTCACTTCTTTCACGAATACAAAGCTTCCCTACCTTCGGTAGTGAGGAAGCAAAATTTGGCCGCCCGTCCGCCGTACGCGGCACTTTTGCCACTTAGCATTGACATATTTTGATGAAATTTGGTATGTGGGCTCCATTTGGGGTCTAGTTGTGCCCCGAAGGTTTTGGTTGAGGTAGGTCACTTCTAAGGGTTTAAAAATTAATTTTGAAATTTTGAAAACGCCCTAACTCAAAAAATTTTGATATAAAGGTATTGTTTTTCCTTCAATTTAAGATTCTATAGAATTTTTAGAATTTTTTGAGACCACCCGGAGCTCTGTAGGACAAACCGTTCGCTCCCTACGAAAATTTAAGGGTTTAAATTGAAATATATATATATATATATATATATGTATACATCAAAACACGAGTGTGAATCGCAAAAGAGGCCTAATCTCCGTTCAAATTAGAGCTGACCGAAATGCGATCGATGTTTTTCTTCATATTGGATGGTTGGTGGCTATGTAGACGAGTGATCAATGTAGAAAAATAATAAACCATTGTGTAATAATTTGCAGCGTTTTTGTCTAGTAATGCAATCTTTTTTGCCAGGGCACATTTTCGAAATTTCGTCATCCTCAAAAAAAATTTTCACTTCTTGGCGCTCGATCTCTCCTCAATCTTTTCCTCCCTGAATTCTTTCAAGACTCCAAGAAGTTTGGACTGGGGTGTGGAATCTCATCATCACTTTGTGGTGGGGAGTTGGTTGTTAGAAATTCAAGAATATTTTTCCTCCGATGGTATGATCTTTTGGATCTTTCTCTCCATCCCTTACGTAGTTTTTTTAGCTCTCTATGGCTCTTGATGTCCTTCAACTAATTTCACCTGTCCTTTCTGTAGTTTCTTTCTTTTCTTCTTCCTGTTCTTCTCTCTCTCAATTTGAAGCAGTACGGGGTCGTTCTTATAATTAATCTCATAGCTAATCTATAATTATAATCTATATAATAATTAATCTTATAGTTAATCTTCTCTGGTCTCCTTATAGCTGCTTCTTTCTTGTAAGTTTTCAGCTCGGTCGGGGTTTTCTTCTTTCCTGGTTTCATGTTTCTGAAATGAATTAAGCAAACTCATCAACCACTGAATCATCATTGCTTGGCTAGAAGGTAGCTTAGCTGCATATGAAATAAGGAATTTGCAACTTAAATGAGAGTTTTAAAATCCAAAAACATTCAAAATCTCACATCCTAGATTTCAATCTCACTCCCTATACTCTTGCCTTTATTTAAAGAGCTCTGGACCGCGGGTTCCAAAACCCCTTCCCTGCCAAGAGGTGGCAACGTTGCAAGGTGCTCACCTTGCGGCAAAAACCCTTGCGGTGAAACCTTGCGGTGAAAACGGTCACAACCCTTCGAGGTCAAAACCCATCATCCCTCTTCCTTCTTCCTCTTCTATCAACATACAATTTAATTATTTATCGTTCGGTGAACTTTTTTTTGTAATTTAAGGGTACAAGGAAATTTTTTCGAGTAAAAATTCGATTTTTTAAAAATAATTTTTTATTAATGTGCATATAATCACGGACCAATTTAAAAAAAATCATGAAAAAATTTGAACGAGAAGTGGGTCAAATAAATACGCAAACCGACCTGTGTCAGGGTTTGCGCTACTAGAGTCCGGCGCCATACCCTGCATTCGTTGCGATCGCGGCATTTTCAAGACGATTCAGCACAGCACAAAACGAACTGAATTCACGGCACAAAACGAGACATAAACATAGAAAAAGACGAGTAAACAACTAAACAAGAGATTTAGCTTCTTCTTCTTCTTTGTTTTCATCAAAGCGAGTCACCTTGGAGCAAGTTGGAAGCGTTAGGAAACTGTATGATGACGTCATGAGATGAACATTGTTTAATTTCAGAAAATCGTGTTTCCTGAAAAATCAAATTTTGTTGAGTTATACTGGACTTATCTCCTTGTTCTTTTTTTTTACTTGTACGTCAGTATCTTATACACCAACTGTGCATAGGGATTGGCGTATTTTTCCCGACAACAAGATAAAAATGTGGTCCGTTTTGGTGGGTTAGAGCCCTGATTTTGATGTTTTTTTCAAAAATCCGCCTTTCTCTCCTCAAGCGTTGTACGAAATTATCCTTTGCACCAGTTATAGAGCATAAGATGCTCGACAATATTTGAAAAAAATCAAGGTGATCGGTTGATTACAACCCGAGAAAACGGTACATACGTTTTACGGGAAATTGTACTCTCGGGGAAAATTTCCTTGTACCCTTAAATTCGTAACGTACTAATTATTCTGATGAAAATGAGTCCAAATTTCCTGTAATTCGGCGAAGAGGGCGTAATTCGTTTGGGTGGATTGGCTGGGAGGGGGCTGCTGAGTTTTAATCGTACCTGCCTCGAGTTTATACTCGATATGTTCAATTTTTCTCGCTGATCACGATTTTGGTGATGGGATGATCGAAATAATTTGTGAATCAAGTGTGCATTTGCAGAAGAGGGTAAACTGTTGGGGGGTGGGGGGGGGTTCACGGGCGGAGGGGTCGCGCAGGTATACCTCGACCTTCCGCTGGGGCTCGGATTCTTGCAGCGATGCCGAACCTTCGGGGCCTTCAAAAATCCCAGAGCTCTTTAAATAAAGGCAAGAGTATAGAATACCTAACTTTTTGAAAAATCTAGGAAGTGAGGTGCTAGAGAGTGAGGTCTTGCCCTTCCATGGTAAACAAACGTGATGACGACAGTGAAATCGAGTGAATTCAAAACATTTATCAAAACTTCCAATCTCTCTACATCTAGGGTACAATCCATGATTAAACTATACTTACCAGTAGTAGAATGCATGTGGCTAGGTAGTGAGCACGAATACAAATAGAGAGCAGCTTTCCGAGTTCCTCACATGTAAACCACTAACTGAAGAAAGATCTAGAACCTCCACAATCACACCAGCTTCTCTTACTGGATCAGTGTTGCCATTGGGTTCAAACCAACAGAAAATCCTTTTTCCCATTGTTTGGCGGCCACTTTCAAAATGGTCTAGGAAGTGAGGTTAAACCCTGGTGACATCCTTAAAATCAACTTTTAATGGGAGTTACATTTATGAAATTTTCGAATTCCAGGTAAATATCGAATTTATACATCAGATCCTTCAGAATTGCTCAAGTTGGGACACTAAAAAAATACATTTTGATTTACTTCAGCTTAGGTGAAGTTCACTACCTCTACACTGTGACAAGACTAGGAAGTGAGAATTCGGCACTTTAACTTTTTTTTCAGGGTAATACGACACGATTTTTACTGGAAGATGAATTATAGCTATGCTTACAGATACCAATATGTGGAGAAAAAAATGTCTGTACGCATTTGAGCAAAATTTGATACCAATAAGCTCCAGTTACATAAATGTTACCGAAATTTTGAAATGACCCAGTACCAACATTTCGATTTTTCATACTCCAAATGGAAGTTTTCTCGGTGTTTTCGACGTTCCGCACGACGAATGTCAATGTCGACTAAAAGCGACGATTTTTCTGCCCTCATTTCCTCGTTAATATTTAACGACAACCTTCCCCCCTTGCGTGTCTTCGCAGACATTGACCCAGTGACATTGCCCGACTCTCGTTTAAGCCCTCGATATCTAACGGCGGGATCCGAATCGAGGTAGAAACGTATATGTTTCGTGGGAATGCGGTCGCCAACTTGGATAAAAAGGGGGAAAAAGATAAAAAATTGATCGATGACAAGTTTACCGCTGATTGCCACCATTTCTGCCAACTTAAAATTGTAATTTTCGATCGACTCCAAAACATCCCAAACCCAGAAGGAGAAGGTATCTCAATTCGATGTTTCATGGGATGTGATTTCGGTACTTTTGACTAAAAATAGGTGATCGGAAGGTGATTTTGGTGAGCTAGGAGTTTCGGCCTCTGGTCAGCACAAAGCTGACTTACTGAAACTTGAGGTGTCAGCTTCTGGTCTACACAAAACTAGGTTACTCAAGAAAATTGTGGAAATTGATGACTCTGGTCTGCACAAAGCTGGTTTACCAAAACATGAGGGGTCAGCTTCTAGTCTACTCAAAACTAGGTTACTCAAGAAAATTGTGGAAATTGATGGCTCTGGTCTGCACAAAGCTGGTTTACCAAAACATGAGGGGTCAGCTTCTGGTCGGCACAAAACCAGGTAACTCAAGGAAATAGTGGATACTGATGGGCTCTGATCTGCACAAAACGGGCTTATCAAAACTTATAGTGTCAACTTGTAGTCTGCACAAAACCAGGTTACTCATGGAAATTGCAGAAATTGGTGGCACTGGTCTGCACAAAACTAGGTTTCTCGTGGAAATTGCAGAAATTGGTGGCTCTGGTCTGCACAAAACTAGGTTTCTCAAGGAAATAGTGGATACTGATGGGCTCTGGTCAGCACAAAGCTGGTTTACCAAAACATGAGGGGTCAGCTTCTGGTCTGCACAAAACCAGGTAACTCAAGGAAATTGCAGAAATTGGTGGCTCTGGTCTGCACAAAACTAGGTTTCTCAAGGAAATAGTGGATACTGATGGGCTCTGGTCAGCACAAAGCTGGTTTACCAAAACATGAGGGGTCAGCTTCTGGTCTGCACAAAACCAGGTAACTCAAGGAAATTGCAGAAATTGGTGGCTCTGGTCTGCACAAAACTAGGTTTCTCAAGGAAATAGTGGATACTGATGGGCTCTGGTCAGCATACAGCTGGCTTATCAAAACATGAGGGGTCAGCTTCCAGTCTACTCAAAACTAGGTTACTCAAGAAAATTGTGGAAATTGATGGCTCTGGTCTGCACAAAGCTGGTTTACCAAAACATGAGGGGTCAGCTTCTGGTCTGCACAAAACCAGGTATCTCAAGGAAATAGTGGATACTGATGGGCTTTGAGCTGCACAAAACAGGCTTATCAAAACTTATAGTGTCAACTTGTAGTCTGCACAAAACCAGGTTACTCATGGAAATTGCAGAAATTGGTGGCTCTGGTCTGCACAAAACTAGGTTTCTCATGGAAATTGCAGAAATTGGTGGCTCTGGTCTGCACAAAACTACGTTTCTCAAGGAAATAGTGGATACTGATGGGCTCTGGTCAGCATACAGCTGGCTTATCAAAACATGAGGGGTCAGCTTCTAGTCTACTCAAAACTAAGTTACTCAAGAAAATTGTGGAAATTGATGGCTCTGGTCTGCACAAAGCTGGTTTACCAAAACATGAGGGGTCAGCTTCTGGTCGGCACAAAACCAGGTATCTCAAGGAAATAGTGGATACTGATGGGCTCTGAGCTGCACAAAACAGGCTTATCAAAACTTATAGTGTCAACTTGTAGTCTGCACAAAACCAGGTTACTCATGGAAATTGCAGAAATTGGTGGCTCTGGTCTGCACAAAACTAGGTTTCTCATGGAAATTGCAGAAATTGGTGGCTCTGGTCTGCACAAAACTAGGTTTCTCAAGGAAATAGTGGATGCTGATGGGCTCTGGTCAGCAAACAGCTGGCTTATCAAAACATGAGGGGTTAGCTTCTGGTCTACTCAAAACTAGGTTACTCAAGAAAATTGTGGAAATTGATGACTCTGGTCTGCACAAAGCTGGTTTACCAAAACATGAGG
The DNA here is from genome assembly GCA_009739505.2 of Apolygus lucorum. NCBI lineage: Eukaryota > Metazoa > Arthropoda > Insecta > Hemiptera > Miridae > Apolygus > Apolygus lucorum. The sequence goes on from CM019175.2 coordinate 1,888,500, forward strand.
GGTCAGCTTCTAGTCTACTCAAAACTAGGTTACTCAAGAAAATTGAGGAAATTGATGGCTCTGGTCTGCACAAAGCTGGTTTACCAAAACATGAGGGGTCAGCTTCTGGTCTGCACAAAACCAGGTATCTCAAGGAAATAGTGGATACTGATGGGCTCTGATCTGCACAAAACAGGCTTATCAAAACTTATAGTGTCAACTTGTAGTCTGCAAAAAAACCAGGTTACTCATGGAAATTGCAAAAATTGGTGGCTCTGGTCTGCACAAAACTAGGTTTCTCATGGAAATTGCAGAAATTGGTGGCTCTGGTCTGCACAAAACTAGGTTTCTCAAGGAAATAGTGGATGCTGATGGGCTCTGGTCAGCATACAGCTGGCTTATCAAAACATGAGGGGTCAGCTTCTGGTCTACTCAAAACTAGGTTACTCAAGAAAATTGTGGAAATTGATGACTCTGGTCTGCACAAAGCTGGTTTACCAAAACATGAGGGGTCAGCTTCTAGTCTACTCAAAACTAGGTTACTCAAGAAAATTGAGGAAATTGATGGCTCTGGTCTGCACAAAGCTGGTTTACCAAAACATGAGGGGTCAGCTTCTGGTCTGCACAAAACCAGGTATCTCAAGGAAATAGTGGATACTGATGGGCTCTGATCTGCACAAAACAGGCTTATCAAAACTTATAGTGTCAACTTGTAGTCTGCAAAAAAACCAGGTTACTCATGGAAATTGCAAAAATTGGTGGCTCTGGTCTGCACAAAACTAGGTTTCTCATGGAAATTGCAGAAATTGGTGGCTCTGGTCTGCACAAAACTAGGTTTCTCAAGGAAATAGTGGATGCTGATGGGCTCTGGTCAGCATACAGCTGGCTTATCAAAACATGAGGGGTCAGCTTCTGGTCTACTCAAAACTAGGTTACTCAAGAAAATTGTGGAAATTGATGACTCTGGTCTGCACAAAGCTGGTTTACCAAAACATGAGGGGTCAGCTTCTGGTCTGCACAAAACCAGGTATCTCAAGGAAATAGTGGATACTGATGGGCTCTGATCTGCACAAAACAGGCTTATCAAAACTTATAGTGTCAACTTGTAGTCTGCAAAAAACCAGGTTACTCATGGAAATTGCAAAAATTGGTGGCTCTGGTCTGCACAAAACTAGGTTTCTCATGGAAATTGCAGAAATTGGTGGCTCTGGTCTGCACAAAACTAGGTTTCTCATGGAAATTGCAGAAATTGGTGGCTCTGGTCTGCACAAAACTAGGTTTCTCAAGGAAATAGTGGATGCTGATGGGCTCTGGTCAGCATACAGCTGGCTTATCAAAACATGAGGGGTCAGCTTCTGGTCTACTCAAAACTAGGTTACTCAAGAAAATTGTGGAAATTGATGACTCTGGTCTGCACAAAGCTGGTTTACCAATACATGAGGGGTCAGCTTCTAGTCTACTCAAAACTAGGTCACTCAAGAAAATTGTGGAAATTGATGACTCTGGTCTGCACAAAGCTGGTTTACCAATACATGAGGGGTCAGCTTCTGGTCGGCACAAAACCAGGTATCTCAAGGAAATAGTGGATACTGATGGGCTCTGAGCTGCACAAAACAGGCTTATCAAAACTTATAGTGTCAACTTGTAGTCTGCACAAAACTAGGTTACTCAAGAAAATTGTGGAAATTGATGGCTCTGGTCTGCACAAAGCTGGCTTACCAACACATGAGGGGTCAGCTTCTAGTCTACTCAAAACTAGGTTACTCAAGAAAATTGTGGAAATTGATGGCTCTGGTCTGCACAAAGCTGGCTTACCAACACATGATGGGTCAACTTCTAGTCTACTCAAAACTAGGTTACTCAAGAAAATTGTGGAAATTGATGGCTCTGGTCTGCACAAAGCTGGCTTACCAACACATGAGGGGTCAGCTTCTGGTCGGCACAAAACCAGGTATCTCAAGGAAATAGTGGATACTGATGGGCTCTGAGCTGCACAAAACAGGCTTATCAAAACTTATAGTGTCAACTTGTAGTCTGCACAAAACCAGGTTACTCATGGAAATTGCAGAAATTGGTGGCTCTGGTCTGCACAAAACTAGGTTTCTCATGGAAATTGCAGAAATTGGTGGCTCTGGTCTGCACAAAACTAGGTTTCTCAAGGAAATAGTGGATGCTGATGGGCTCTGGTCAGCATACAGCTGGCTTATCAAAACATGAGGGGTTAGCTTCTGGTCTACTCAAAACTAGGTTACTCAAGAAAATTGTGGAAATTGATGACTCTGGTCTGCACAAAGCTGGTTTACCAAAACATGAGGGGTCAGCTTCTAGTCTACTCAAAACTAGGTTACTCAAGAAAATTGTGGAAATTGATGGCTCTGGTCTGCACAAAGCTGGTTTACCAAAACATGAGGGGTCAGCTTCTGGTCTGCACAAAACCAGGTATCTCAAGGAAATAGTGGATACTGATGGGCTCTGATCTGCACAAAACAGGCTTATCAAAACTTATAGTGTCAACTTGTAGTCTGCAAAAAAACCAGGTTACTCATGGAAATTGCAAAAATTGGTGGCTCTGGTCTGCACAAAACTAGGTTTCTCATGGAAATTGCAGAAATTGGTGGCTCTGGTCTGCACAAAACTAGGTTTCTCAAGGAAATAGTGGATGCTGATGGGCTCTGGTCAGCATACAGCTGGCTTATCAAAACATGAGGGGTCAGCTTCTGGTCTACTCAAAACTAGGTTACTCAAGAAAATTGTGGAAATTGATGACTCTGGTCTGCACAAAGCTGGTTTACCAAAACATGAGGGGTCAGCTTCTAGTCTACTCAAAACTAGGTTACTCAAGAAAATTGTGGAAATTGATGGCTCTGGTCTGCACAAAGCTGGTTTACCAAAACATGAGGGGTCAGCTTCTGGTCTGCACAAAACCAGGTATCTCAAGGAAATAGTGGATACTGATGGGCTCTGATCTGCACAAAACAGGCTTATCAAAACTTATAGTGTCAACTTGTAGTCTGCAAAAAACCAGGTTACTCATGGAAATTGCAAAAATTGGTGGCTCTGGTCTGCACAAAACTAGGTTTCTCATGGAAATTGCAGAAATTGGTGGCTCTGGTCTGCACAAAACTAGGTTTCTCATGGAAATTGCAGAAATTGGTGGCTCTGGTCTGCACAAAACTAGGTTTCTCAAGGAAATAGTGGATGCTGATGGGCTCTGGTCAGCATACAGCTGGCTTATCAAAACATGAGGGGTCAGCTTCTGGTCTACTCAAAACTAGGTTACTCAAGAAAATTGTGGAAATTGATGACTCTGGTCTGCACAAAGCTGGTTTACCAAAACATGAGGGGTCAGCTTCTAGTCTACTCAAAACTAGGTCACTCAAGAAAATTGTGGAAATTGATGACTCTGGTCTGCACAAAGCTGGTTTACCAATACATGAGGGGTCAGCTTCTGGTCGGCACAAAACCAGGTATCTCAAGGAAATAGTGGATACTGATGGGCTCTGAGCTGCACAAAACAGGCTTATCAAAACTTATAGTGTCAACTTGTAGTCTGCACAAAACTAGGTTTCTCATGGAAATTGCAGAAATTGGTGGCTCTGGTCTGCACAAAACTAGGTTTCTCAAGGAAATAGTGGATACAGATGGGCTCTGGTCAGCATACAGCTGGCTTATCAAAACATGAGGGGTCAGCTTCTAGTCTACTCAAAACTAGGTTACTCAAGAAAATTGTGGAAATTGATGGCTCTGGTCTGCACAAAGCTGGCTTACCAACACATGAGGGGTCAGCTTCTAGTCTACTCAAAACTAGGTTACTCAAGAAAATTGTGGAAATTGATGGCTCTGGTCTGCACAAAGCTGGCTTACCAACACATGAGGGGTCAGCTTCTAGTCTACTCAAAACTAGGTTACTCAAGAAAATTGTGGAAATTGATGGCTCTGGTCTGCACAAAGCTGGCTTACCAACACATGAGGGGTCAGCTTCTGGTCGGCACAAAACCAGGTATCTCAAGGAAATAGTGGATACTGATGGGCTCTGAGCTGCACAAAACAGGCTTATCAAAACTTATAGTGTCAACTTGTAGTCTGCACAAAACCAGGTTACTCATGGAAATTGCAGAAATTGGTGGCTCTGGTCTGCACAAAACTAGGTTTCTCATGGAAATTGCAGAAATTGGTGGCTCTGGTCTGCACAAAACTAGGTTTCTCATGGAAATTGCAGAAATTGGTGGCTCTGGTCTGCACAAAACTAGGTTTCTCAAGGAAATAGTGGATGCTGATGGGCTCTGGTCAGCATACAGCTGGCTTATCAAAACATGAGGGGTCAGCTTCTAGTCTACTCAAAACTAGGTTACTCAAGAAAATTGTGGAAATTGATGACTCTGGTCTGCACAAAGCTGGTTTACCAAAACATGAGGGGTCAGCTTCTAGTCTACTCAAAACTAGGTTACTCAAGAAAATTGTGGAAATTGATGGCTCTGGTCTGCACAAAGCTGGTTTACCAAAACATGAGGGGTCAGCTTCTGGTCTGCACAAAACCAGGTATCTCAAGGAAATAGTGGATACTGATGGGCTCTGATCTGCACAAAACAGGCTTATCAAAACTTATAGTGTCAACTTGTAGTCTGCAAAAAAACCAGGTTACTCATGGAAATTGCAAAAATTGGTGGCTCTGGTCTGCACAAAACTAGGTTTCTCATGGAAATTGCAGAAATTGGTGGCTCTGGTCTGCACAAAACTAGGTTTCTCAAGGAAATAGTGGATGCTGATGGGCTCTGGTCAGCATACAGCTGGCTTATCAAAACATGAGGGGTCAGCTTCTGGTCTACTCAAAACTAGGTTACTCAAGAAAATTGTGGAAATTGATGACTCTGGTCTGCACAAAGCTGGTTTACCAAAACATGAGGGGTCAGCTTCTAGTCTACTCAAAACTAGGTTACTCAAGAAAATTGTGGAAATTGATGGCTCTGGTCTGCACAAAGCTGGTTTACCAAAACATGAGGGGTCAGCTTCTGGTCTGCACAAAACCAGGTATCTCAAGGAAATAGTGGATACTGATGGGCTCTGATCTGCACAAAACAGGCTTATCAAAACTTATAGTGTCAACTTGTAGTCTGCAAAAAACCAGGTTACTCATGGAAATTGCAAAAATTGGTGGCTCTGGTCTGCACAAAACTAGGTTTCTCATGGAAATTGCAGAAATTGGTGGCTCTGGTCTGCACAAAACTAGGTTTCTCATGGAAATTGCAGAAATTGGTGGCTCTGGTCTGCACAAAACTAGGTTTCTCAAGGAAATAGTGGATGCTGATGGGCTCTGGTCAGCATACAGCTGGCTTATCAAAACATGAGGGGTCAGCTTCTGGTCTACTCAAAACTAGGTTACTCAAGAAAATTGTGGAAATTGATGACTCTGGTCTGCACAAAGCTGGTTTACCAAAACATGAGGGGTCAGCTTCTAGTCTACTCAAAACTAGGTCACTCAAGAAAATTGTGGAAATTGATGACTCTGGTCTGCACAAAGCTGGTTTACCAATACATGAGGGGTCAGCTTCTGGTCGGCACAAAACCAGGTATCTCAAGGAAATAGTGGATACTGATGGGCTCTGAGCTGCACAAAACAGGCTTATCAAAACTTATAGTGTCAACTTGTAGTCTGCACAAAACTAGGTTTCTCATGGAAATTGCAGAAATTGGTGGCTCTGGTCTGCACAAAACTAGGTTTCTCAAGGAAATAGTGGATACAGATGGGCTCTGGTCAGCATACAGCTGGCTTATCAAAACATGAGGGGTCAGCTTCTAGTCTACTCAAAACTAGGTTACTCAAGAAAATTGTGGAAATTGATGGCTCTGGTCTGCACAAAGCTGGCTTACCAACACATGAGGGGTCAGCTTCTAGTCTACTCAAAACTAGGTTACTCAAGAAAATTGTGGAAATTGATGGCTCTGGTCTGCACAAAGCTGGCTTACCAACACATGAGGGGTCAGCTTCTAGTCTACTCAAAACTAGGTTACTCAAGAAAATTGTGGAAATTGATGGCTCTGGTCTGCACAAAGCTGGCTTACCAACACATGAGGGGTCAGCTTCTGGTCGGCACAAAACCAGGTATCTCAAGGAAATAGTGGATACTGATGGGCTCTGAGCTGCACAAAACAGGCTTATCAAAACTTATAGTGTCAACTTGTAGTCTGCACAAAACCAGGTTACTCATGGAAATTGCAGAAATTGGTGGCTCTGGTCTGCACAAAACTAGGTTTCTCATGGAAATTGCAGAAATTGGTGGCTCTGGTCTGCACAAAACTAGGTTTCTCATGGAAATTGCAGAAATTGGTGGCTCTGGTCTGCACAAAACTAGGTTTCTCAAGGAAATAGTGGATGCTGATGGGCTCTGGTCAGCATACAGCTGGCTTATCAAAACATGAGGGGTCAGCTTCTAGTCTACTCAAAACTAGGTTACTCAAGAAAATTGTGGAAATTGATGACTCTGGTCTGCACAAAGCTGGTTTACCAAAACATGAGGGGTCAGCTTCTAGTCTACTCAAAACTAGGTTACTCAAGAAAATTGTGGAAATTGATGGCTCTGGTCTGCACAAAGCTGGTTTACCAAAACATGAGGGGTCAGCTTCTGGTCTGCACAAAACCAGGTATCTCAAGGAAATAGTGGATACTGATGGGCTCTGATCTGCACAAAACAGGCTTATCAAAACTTATAGTGTCAACTTGTAGTCTGCAAAAAACCAGGTTACTCATGGAAATTGCAAAAATTGGTGGCTCTGGTCTGCACAAAACTAGGTTTCTCATGGAAATTGCAGAAATTGGTGGCTCTGGTCTGCACAAAACTAGGTTTCTCAAGGAAATAGTGGATGCTGATGGGCTCTGGTCAGCATACAGCTGGCTTATCAAAACATGAGGGGTCAGCTTCTAGTCTACTCAAAACTAGGTTACTCAAGAAAATTGTGGAAATTGATGGCTCTGGTCTGCACAAAGCTGGCTTACCAACACATGAGGGGTCAGCTTCTAGTCTACTCAAAACTAGGTTACTCAAGAAAATTGTGGAAATTGATGGCTCTGGTCTGCACAAAGCTGGCTTACCAACACATGAGGGGTCAGCTTCTGGTCGGCACAAAACCAGGTATCTCAAGGAAATAGTGGATACTGATGGGCTCTGAGCTGCACAAAACAGGCTTTTCAAAACTTATAGTGTCAACTTGTAGTCTGCACAAAACCAGGTTACTCATGGAAATTGCAGAAATTGGTGGCTCTGGTCTGCACAAAACTAGGTTTCTCATGGAAATTGCAGAAATTGGTGGCTCTGGTCTGCACAAAGCTGGCTTACCAACACATGAGGGGTCAGCTTCTAGTCTACTCAAAACTAGGTTACTCAAGAAAATTGTGGAAATTGATGGCTCTGGTCTGCACAAAGCTGGCTTACCAACACATGAGGGGTCAGCTTCTGGTCGGCACAAAACCAGGTATCTCAAGGAAATAGTGGATACTGATGGGCTCTGAGCTGCACAAAACAGGCTTATCAAAACTTATAGTGTCAACTTGTAGTCTGCACAAAACCAGGTTACTCATGGAAATTGCAGAAATTGGTGGCTCTGGTCTGCACAAAACTAGGTTTCTCATGGAAATTGCAGGAATTGGTGGCTCTGGTCTGCACAAAACTAGGTTTCTCAAGGAAATAGTGGATGCTGATGGGCTCTGGTCAGCATACAGCTGGCTTATCAAAACATGAGGGGTCAGCTTCTGGTCTACTCAAAACTAGGTTACTCAAGAAAATTGTGGAAATTGATGACTCTGGTCTGCACAAAGCTGGTTTACCAAAACATGAGGGGTCAGCTTCTAGTCTACTCAAAACTAGGTTACTCAAGAAAATTGTGGAAATTGATGGCTCTGGTCTGCACAAAGCTGGTTTACCAAAACGTGAGGGGTCAGCTTCTGGTCTGCACAAAACCAGGTATCTCAAGGAAATAGTGGATACTGATGGGCTCTGATCTGCACAAAACAGGCTTATCAAAACTTATAGTGTCAACTTGTAGTCTGCAAAAAACCAGGTTACTCATGGAAATTGCAAAAATTGGTGGCTCTGGTCTGCACAAAACTAGGTTTCTCATGGAAATTGCAGAAATTGGTGGCTCTGGTCTGCACAAAACTAGGTTTCTCAAGGAAATAGTGGATGCTGATGGGCTCTGGTCAGCATACAGCTGGCTTATCAAAACATGAGGGGTCAGCTTCTAGTCTACTCAAAACTAGGTTACTCAAGAAAATTGTGGAAATTGATGGCTCTGGTCTGCACAAAGCTGGTTTACCAAAACATGAGGGGTCAGCTTCTGGTCTGCACAAAACCAGGTTCAGTAATTTCGCTGGATCACCAAGACGCTTTAGACGACTACCTACGTGCAGTATTCGGCTTTCTAGCCTCCTAATATCAGCCAATGTGAACGAAGTTCCCTCACATTCCTCGAATGCTTCTGTAAGGTATTTAATCTGTTTATCACACATCGAGTTCATCTAGTTCTAACTCAGCCAACACGTCCTTATCTATTTCTAATTTAGCTGACAGAACTGAATACAGACGCTTCCGAAGCTCACTAACACTGCCGGTAGTTGGTTGTTTCTAATCATCAGCTCGTAGGTAATCTCGTTTTTTATAAGCCTGTATGGATCCATTTCGAACCAAAAATTTGAAGACGGGTTAAAATCAAAATTGAGAGCTATTTAAAATTGAACACTGGAGGCCCCACGCCTGGGCGACAATTTGTCACACCCAAACTTGCCCAAAATGGGTGGACATGTCGACTTGACCTGTGCTCTCGGCTAGCGAGCAGTGGAGACGGGGCAGGTTACCTTGCTGTTCAAATTTTATGAACAATTGAGGGCGCCAGTCCGCTTGCGAAGTAAATTTGAGCTACTATGAGGTCATAGCGGACGAAAAACCTTCATTCGAACTCATGCATGTGCCTCAGACTCGACAAGGACGAGGTATTGATACATAAAACTGGGTATATAAAATCATTCATTTCAAATTTAATCAAAATAAGTAAATCAATCAGAACGGGGATTGAACTTCTTCTCAATCAAAGAATAAAATTTGCAAGATAGGTACATCGACGAATAGGTACCTACTAAAAATGCAATGACAGGCTTTGGGCTCCTTAAGAAGCGTAGGTAGGCATACAAAGAAATACAAAATAATCATCAAATGTCTTTTGGAGACAACCTATGGTGATCACCAGAAACAAGGGCCCTAAACCTAATCTTATACTATTCATCCTAAATGGAATCCTTAGCCTAATCCTACAATACGTGGCTCAAGTCGTGGTGAAAACTGCAGGTTTCTCCAAACCAAAATTTCTGTGTGTAGGTATCGCAACTCAGCAGGTAATAAAAACCCCTAAACAAAACATATTGTTTAGTAATGCATGCATTCCAGGGGACGTCCCATTGGATAAGCATTGGATCAGTTTAACCAGTTGTTAAGCGATAAAACTGTTTCACTCGATGTAATTTATTTATTACTTTAGGCAAGAAATAGTGACCCCCCCCCCTCACCATTATCTGTAATAATCAGATTTTCCTATGTGGCCGATGGATTGGAATTTTATGAAAATCTAACGATTACTTGTCCCTGCGCTTTATGACTAGGATAGTTGGATCCACTTACCGTGGTGAAGATCTAAGGTTCTCGTCGGCTGGGTGTGGCGTCGGAGTCGTTGACTAGGTGTTCCTTGGAATCACCGAAAAATGGTCTCCCGTTTCACCTAGACCCTCGTGAGGTAAGTATATTCCCCTTAGTTTGTGAATTATTGAACCTAGTTACTGCTTTCTTTCAATGTTAACTAACTTTCTTTTGTTTCAGGTACTCTTCAAGAATTGGACTTCTTCAGGTAAGTAGAATATCCCTAGAATAACCCCGATGGATCTACGCAGTTCAGCAAGACTCGAATAAGGTAAGTTGATTCTATTTTCCTAGTTATATCTGCCTTTGTTTTACCAAGCACCAGGAAATTGATCAGGTAAGTCAGAATATAAACTACAAGGTTTAAATTACCGAACGAGAATTGTCTATTTTTAGTGTAGACAGAATGGTAAAGTATTTTCAAACAAAAGTGTACTTCGTACAATAAAATTCTTAATAAACGTCAAAATGAGTATGTTATTTCTACTCCTAAGAGATCTGTGAAATATTGAAAGAATGAGGGAATAAGATACCCTTTACTGCCGAGGGCCCAGACGGGGTACCTCCAAACAATGGCGTCGATAAAGAAAATATATGTTTGCAGCTTTCACAACTATTAATACTAGAAAAAGGAACAATACCTAGGAGGAGTTTCTACATACAATGCGATTTTACTAGAGAAAGAAATTAAAGATTTACAATCTTTTTACCGGTATAGACGGGGTAGAAGCGTGGCGTCGTATGGTGGTCCGTTGGAATGCCGAGGTCCTCGAGTCCTTCGTTTTGAGCTCAATCGGTAGGGCGTAGCGTGATCCAATTGCCTCAGATAACGAGGTCGAGTTGCCAAAATGTTCAATGTTCGTAAAAAGGTGGGCTCTAATATTCTTCAACAAAGTTCTCTTTCACTATTAACTTCACTGTTACTGATCACTGCTCCGGCACTGCTTCGGATCACAGTATCTGGGTGTGTGGGCTCTAAATTTGCAAAGGGTTGTTGTGAGGCGCTCGATCAAGACACGACTGACGTCGCAACGGTCGTTTGCCCCTCCCCATCCGTCCCCCCACTCCACTACTGCCCGGTCCTCTTCCGTCCAGTGCTGCCACCTACTCGGCCCCTGGTCCCCTCCTCCTCCATGCACTGCGGCTTGCATGGAAGCCCCTTGTTCGGCTTATCGGCCGATGTGTCGGATTCGTCAGCTGATTTATCCAGGGAGTGGGTGGATGCTGCAAGAGCCGTCGACCTGGGTGGCGGCTCATTACATATCCACCTTAACATTTCTAGCGGCGTGGGAACCTCGAATCTGAAGAGCATTTTAAAATCCATGATCTACGATACCCAACATGCGAATTCGAGTTCACCCCCCCCCCCCTCCCTACCATCACCACCACCACCACCACCAAAGCGGAAATACGTCGTAACATTGAACTTTCATCTGTTAGTTTTTGAAGGCAGTCCGTCGAAGTTCACATCCGCATTCAAGGTGAAACACAAAAAAAAAAATACACGAAATAAGCGGTTTATGGCATCATGGCACCAAGTCCTGGCACCATGGTGGCACCACTATTAGTTCCATGGTGGTACAGAGAATAATTCATGAAAATCCGGAGGTATGATGAGAATTTTTCCTCAATTTCAAAGCTTGGGTACAATTAGTAAGCAGTAAAGGAACCGAAATATCGAAAAATCGGATATTTTGTGAATGTTATCCCCCACTCACCCCCTCCCCTTGCGAATTTTGGTACTCTGGTACCAAAATAGGGTATTATGTACAACTCGGAAGTTAGTTGAGTCGAACAAAAAAAGAAACACTCATTGAGGAAATTGAGGCCTGGGAAGATTTTACAGGATTATGCCCGCAAACGCACGTTTTTTGAGCATTAACCCCCCCTCCCCCCCCCTTAAAAGGCAAAATTCGAAATTCCGGCGCCGTAGTGCAAAACTAGATAGTTTTCCGCGTCGAAGAAAAAAAGTCCATTCATGCAGCATGAATTAATGAGCGAATTTTCAAAGAAATCATTCAGTTTAAGGTGTGGTTAAGAAAAGGACCAATGGTGTTGCAATTTGTTGTAGAAAGATTTTTTTTTTTCGATTCTTGGTTTATATATATATGTATATATTTTTTTTTACATGCTTTTACACCAATAATCGACGTCCCGGAAGACGTGAAATCACTGGGCTGAAAGCTGAATCTGGGAGCCCGAAAAGCGTTCTGATTGTGGAAGCTCCAGGACGTAGTTAAAGATGAGTGCGACAGATCGCGTTCATGCTCGTATGTTCCCAACCTCATGACAACAAGTCACCTTGTTTATCACATATTTTTCTCCTTGGTGCGTTACCTGCTGCATCTAAGTAATTAATTTAATAACATTTAAATATATTCGCGATATGTACGAAAAAATCGTGCGATTTTCAATAATACACTCGGTTTTAAACGTTTCTATAGGTGGCAGTTGTCGATTAAATATTTGAACGAGGACTCTTTTTTTTTTTTTTTTTTTTTTTTTAAATTTATTTTATCTTATTTTTTTTTGCACATGAACTCATAGAGTACCCACACGGCTACTGCATTTCTGGGTACAACAAATATACGCACGTATTCATTATATATATATATATATATATATATATAGCTACAAACTTTTCCTAATTTTGGACAATTTTCATTTTTGAAAAAAGCATTCATATCAGAAATTTTGTGCTGAATCCGAATATACCATAAATTACCATGATTTTCAATGTAAAAACCTCAAAAAACGGGAAAAACCCATTTTTTTGGAGTTTTTTTGAATTTTGGACCACTTTGGATTGTCCAAAATTGCTGGTTAACGAACTTGACCTATGGTTTGTTGTTACAAACATTTTGGCAAAAACTAAAAAAAAAATTTTAAACAATTACTCAAGTTATCGTCCGGAATGACACATATATATATATATACATATGATTTTTGGAAAAACTTCAGGGATCGTTTGAGAATGTTCCAAAACGGATTTCAGTGTGAAAATTTTTCGAAAAAGTCGATTCTAAAAATTTTGAGGCCATTGCAATAGCTTCATTTTTTTTGAAAATTCGCTAAAAGAACCACGAAAATCGGTTGAGTACTGAGGCCTGGGCAGAGTACACAAGATTTTGTTACACACACACACACACACACAGACATACACCTATGGTTTTTTTCGCGGATTTGGATTCAGAATGGTCTAAAACGGATTACTGTGTGGTTATTTTGATTTCTGTTGAGTGTTGTCCTCCTTCACCCCAGATCGATCGCATAAGGACGCCCAAGTCTTACTGTGGGACGTCCTAAAAATTCAAAAGTGCTATGAAACGTGTATGCCTGAAACCAGCAATTTATTGTGTTGAAGACTTTTTTAAATTATGTAGAACAACCTGTCCAACTGCCTGACCATAAATTGTTGAATTGTCTCCATATTTTGTTATTATTATATTCAGAATTTATCATATTTATAATTTATTATTGACTATTTATGACGTGCTGCTATAATTTAATTTATGACGCAATAAAGACTATTATAATTATTATTATTATTTTCATGGCGACCTTCATCATATAGATATTCCGATCAGAATATTCATTCTCGTAGTTTCGCTCGCGATGAATGGACCTACCAGATGGGATGATTCAACTCCAGTGATTCACCTCAAGTTCGCCACCTGTGCACACTTAATTCGACGATCTTGAAAGCAGATGTGATCTGGGATCTGTCACAACGAAAAAAACAAGCAGCTGTTGAACGATCACGTCGAGTCGTTTTCATTCTTAGATTTGCGCAGCTGGAATTTATGAGTAATGAAACCCTAAGCGGAACCATCGAACGAAAAACTCACTAAAACGTCGAGCAGCGTTATAACCAGAGACCTTCAAATGCCACATTGCCACGGCGCCACACTAAAATGCCACATTCTGCCCATTTTTCGGTAAAATGCCATATTTCGTTGATTTCTTTGAAACTGCCACATTTGTGCGGTGAAGAAAGCAAAAGCCCTCATAGACGACCCGGCCCTCTTCCCGCAGCTTCTCTTTTTGGAGTCAAATTCTAAAAACATTCCAAGCATAATCGAGCAGCTGCAATCTCAAAAGATTCTCCTGACGACCTCTGTGGAGAAGATGGAGGAAATCGCCAACACCGACTACCCAGGAGACATTGGATTAAGGATTAACGCCAAGGTACAGGCCGTTCTGGACAGGAATTGCGACTGGGAAGAAATGAAAAGTATAGCCGCGAATCTCGAAGGGAAGGAATCTTCTATCAGGGAAGAGTGGGACGCTGAAGACGTCCTTGCAATGAAGTACAGGCCCGCGACTTCTGTCGACGTAGAGAGATCATTCTCTAAATTGAAATATATCCTGAGCGACCGTCGTCTCAATTTATCCATGGATAACATAGCCGCCCACTTAAAATTGTTTTATAATTGAATTTAACATGTTGCAAATGCATGTAAATTTGTTGGAAATACATGTAAATAGTTTATATACATAATACAGTAGTTGATATGCTTTCAAGTTTCATGATTTAAAGGTTTAACATCCCTTTTATGGTGGGGAGGGGGTGGAAAGTTGAAAAAAAATAAATACCACATCAGCTGAAATAAATGCCACATTCGGCCACAATAAGTGCCACATTGCCACATTTTATAAAAATAAGCGCCACATTTTGAAGGTCTCTGGTTATAACCGACGAACTGGGACCAATTTTAGATTGAAAGCTGGGGCCTCCGAACCAAAAATTTGATAAATTGTTATAGTATGAGTATTGTTCTTCTTACTTGATCCTTTTCAACAAGAACAGTACATTAATCTTACAGCAAATACAATAGAGATGTCGAAAATACGGTCGATTTGTTCTACAGACGAGAAATTTGGGTTTTGATTAAAAAACGCTGCAAATTATTACACAATGGTTTATTATTAACCTTGAAAAGGTTTTAGCGATGGGACCCCCCGCCGAAAAACGACAGGAAAAATCGACAGTAAAAAGCGACAGGAAAAAGCGACAGGAAAGTAGCGCTATGATTTATCATATGCTTGACGACAAATATGCTTGACAACCTGATGTTATTATGAATAAGGAGGTATCTTAAATATTACAGTGGAAGAAAGATAAAGAGGGAGAGGGAGCAAAAACCTTTTCAAGGTATGTCACATTTTAGCCAACAATGGTTTATTATTTTTTTATATAGATCACTCGTCTGCAAAGCCACCAACCATCCAACATGAAGAAAAACATCGATCGTGTTTCGGTCAGCTAACATTTGAACGGAGATTAGGCCTCTTTTGCGATTCACACTCGTGTTTCTGATTTATTACATCCAAAACTCAAATTCTCGTAGCGAGCGAACGGTTTGTCCTACAGAGCTCCGCGTGGTCTCAAAAAATTCTAAAAATTCTATAGAATCCTAAATTGAAGGAAAAACATTACTTTCATATCAAAATTTTTTGAGTTAGGGCGTTTTTAAAATTTCAAAATTCATTTTGGAACCCTTAGAAGTGACCTACATCAACTAAAAGCTTCGGGGCACAACTAGACCCCAAATGGAGCCTACATACCAAATTTCATCAAAATCGGTCAATGCTAAGTGGCAAAAGTGCCGCGTACGGCGGACGGACGGCCAAATTTTTATTCGATTTTTGGATTCTACGTACCTTGAAACGTAAACCATCAAATTTTGAGGGGGTGTTAAAATTTTTTTTTTCTTGGTCGATTCCAAAGGTTCATTATTGAAAATAATAAACCAAAATTGAATTTTTGTTGAAATTTGGTTTTTTTGTTAGCCCGACTTCCCCAATTTCGGAGATGGTGACTCATTTCTACGCTGGGAGCGCTCCGATCGCTTCAATGGAAAGTGACTCACGGTTCTGAGAGATCCTTCTTACACACTCCACTCTCCCGCAGACTTTAATACCAGTTATTTTCTTCGGTCGCCAATACAGAATTTTCACTAGCCGGACTGTAGAAGATTCCTGGCGTGAGAACCAATTTTCCAGGAGGGTTTTTTTTTTTTCGTTGAACAAAAAACCAATAGGAAAGTCCTGGAAGTTTCGAAAGATCGGACAGTCAGCGTTGATTCAGTATGATTGGAACGCTCATACATGCAGTCTCGGTCTCCGATCGTTCCGGGTTAGTATTTCCATAAATTGCAGGCGCTCAAACTTTCAAAGTTGTACCTAAATTTGAAAATTTCAAGGATTTTCGTAATTTATAAGTGCAACAGTCCAGGGAAATGAAAAAATCAAAGTGAAGAAACGACTATCTACACTGCATGCTGATACTTCTGTACATGGATATGTCTTATGATGGCAATTTAAATGATGAGCTCACTCAGCTGATCAGTGACCACTCAGGCGCCTTCAGCATTCTCCATTGACCCGCCCTCTCAAATTTCAGGTTCCTGCGTTCAACAGGAGAGGAGATGGCCTTGGAGCTCACTCAGCTGATCAGTGACCACTCAGGTGCCTTCACATTCTCCATTGACCCGCCCTCTCAAATTTCAGGTTCCTGCGTTCAACAGGAGAGGAGATGGCCTTGGAGCTCACTCAGCTGATCAGTGACCACTCAGGTGCCTTCACATTCTCCATTGACCCGCCCTCTCAAATTTCAGCTTCCTGCGTTCAACAGGAGAGGAGATGGCCTTGGAGCTCACTCAGCTGATCAGTGACCACTCAGGTGCCTTCACATTCTCCATTGACCCGCCCTCTCAAATTTCAGCTTCCTGCGTTCAACAGCATCAGAAAAAAAAACGTTGCATTGTTTTGTGTGTCGAAAATTTTGGAATGACCCCCAGAACAAAAGACATATCTATGTAAAAAAAAAAACGCTGCAAATCATTGCTCAAAGGTTTATTATTTTCTGTATAGATCACCCTTCTGTGTAGATCACTGGTTCTCCATCAATAGCACCTACCACCATCTGTATTCTCCCTTGACCTTCCCTCTCTAATTTCAGCTTCCTGCGTTCAATAGGATTGAAAATGACTTCGGAGCTCACTCAGCTGATCAGTGATCTGAGGAGTGAAGAAGATCTCCTCAAATGCTGGAGACGCCTGGAAGAGCACTTCCATTCAATAGGATTGATAATGGCTTCGGAGCTCACTCAGCTGATCAGTGATCTGAAGAGTGAAGAAGATCTTCTCGAATGCTGGAGACGCCTGGAAGAGCACTTCCATTCAATAGGATTGAAAATGGCTTCGGAGCTCACTCAGCTGATCAGTGATCTGAGGAGTGAAGAAGATCTCCTCAAATGCTGGAGACGCCTGGAAGAGCACTTCCATTCAATAGGATTGAAAATGGCTTCGGAGCTCACTCAGCTGATCAGTGATCTGAAGAGTGAAGAAGATCTTCTCGAATGCTGGAGACGCCTGGAAGAGCACTGATCAGCTGAGTGAGCTCCGAAGCCATTTTCAATCCTATTGAACGCAGGAAGCTGAAATTTGAGAGGGCGGGTCAATGGAGAATGTGAAGGCACCTGAGTGGTCACTGATCAGCTGAGTGAGCTCCAAGGCCATCTCCTCTCCTGTTGAACGCAGGAACCTGAAATTTGAGAGGGCGGGTCAATGGAGAATGTGAAGGCACCTGAGTGGTCACTGATCAGCTGAGTGAGCTCCAAGGCCATCTCCTCTCCTGTTGAACGCAGGAACCTGAAATTTGAGGGGGCGGGTCAATGGAGAATGCAGATGGTGGTAGGTGCTATTGATGGAGAACCAGTGACCTATACAGAAAATAATAAACCTTTGAGCAATGATTTGCAGCGTTTTATTCGATTTTCGGATTCAACGTACCTTGAAACGTAAAACATCAAATTTTGAGGGAGGGTTAAATTTTTTTCTTGCTCGATACCAGAGGCTTATTATTGACAATAATCCTCGCATTTTTCAGGAAAGTTTCATTTTGGTTAAGACAAAGTACCTAGCTGAATACCGTAACTTAAAGAAATTGAAGAAAACCCTTAAAACGCTTGCATACAAGTCTGCAACGCATTAGGACATTTCATGTCTTTCCCCTCCCTCCTTCTTCCCTTCCATCTTCTAGCAATCTTGTCTTCCTCTGTGAATTACATTTTTTTCAATATAAAGAGAACAAATTGTAAGGTTGACATGGATTTGTTTACAAACCTAAATGGAAAAGTTTAGGAGCTATAATCATATAGGTACCTAACTACCTCACTTCTAAGAATCATAAATGCTTGCATACGAGTCTGCAACACATTGGGACATTTTCTTCTGTGTATTCGAGCCAGACTACATCACCCACTCCAGTAGCGTTGTTGTTCATGTCCTAACGAGACAAATTTCAGCTTCCTACGGTTGATAGGAAAGAAGTTAGCTTCAGTAGCCACTCAGCTGATCAAGACCCTGTACAACTTATTGTTCACGTCCTAAGGAGGCTACCAGCCAAATTTCAGCTTTCCACAGTTTGCTAGGAAAGAAGTTAGCTTCAGGAGCCACTCAGCTGATCAAAACCCTGTGCACCTTATTGTTCACGTCCTAAGGAGGCTACCAGCCAAATTTCAGCTTTCCACAGTTTGCTAGGAAAGAAGTTAGCTTCAGTAGCCACTCAGCTGATCAAGACCCTGTACAACTTATTGTTCACGTCCTAAGGAGGCTACCAGCCAAATTTCAGCTTTCCACAGTTTGCTAGGAAAGAAGTTAGCTTCAGGAGCCACTCAGTTGATCAAAACCCTCTGCACCTTATTGTTCACGTCCTAAGGAGGCTACCAGCCAAATTTCAGCTTTCCACAGTTTGCTAGGAAAGAAGTTAGCTTCAGTAGCCACTCAGCTGATCAAGACCCTGTACAACTTATTGTTCACGTCCTAAGGAGGCTACCAGCCAAATTTCAGCTTTCCACAGTTTGCTAGGAAAGAAGTTAGCTTCAGGAGCCACTCAGTTGATCAAAACCCTCTGCACCTTATTGTTCACGTCCTAAGGAGGCTACCAGCCAAATTTCAGCTTTCCACAGTTTGCTAGGAAAGAAGTTAGCTTCAGTAGCCACTCAGCTGATCAAGACCCTGTACAACTTATTGTTCACGTCCTAAGGAGGCTACCAGCCAAATTTCAGCTTTCCACAGTTTGCTAGGAAAGAAGTTAGCTTCAGGAGCCACTCAGTTGATCAAAACCCTCTGCACCTTATTGTTCACGTCCTAAGGAGGCTACCAGCCAAATTTCAGCTTTCCACAGTTTGCTAGGAAAGAAGTTAGCTTCAGGAGCCACTCAGTTGATCAAAACCCTCTGCACCTTATTGTTCACGTCCTAAGGAGGCTACCAGCCAAATTTCAGCTTTCCACGGTTTGCTAGGAAAGAAGTTAGCTTCAGGAGCCACTCAGTTGATCAAAACCCTCTGCACCTTATTGTTCACGTCCTAAGGAGGCTACCAGCCAAATTTCAGTTTCCTACGGTTGATAGGAAAGAAGTTAGCTTCAGTAGCCACTCAGCTGATCGAAACCCTGTGCACCATATTGTTCACGGTTTTTAGCACCAATCGGAGGCTACCAGCCAAATTTCAGCTTCCTAGGGTTGATAGGAAAGAAGTTAGCTTCAGGAGCCACTCAGCTGATCAAAACCCTGTGCACCATATTGTTCACGTCCTAAGGAGGCTACCAGCCAAATTTCAGCTTCCTAGGGTTGATAGGAAAGAAGTTAGCTTCAGGAGCCACTCAGCTGATCAAAACCCTGTGCACCTTATTGTTCACGTCCTAAGGAGGCTACCAGCCAAATTTCAGCTTTCCACGGTTTGCTAGGAAAGAAGTTAGCTTCAGGAGCCACTCAGCTGATCAAAACCCTGTGCACCTTATTGTTCACGTCCTAAGGAGGCTACCAGCCAAATTTCAGCTTTCCACGGTTTGCTAGGAAAGAAGTTAGCTTCAGGAGCCACTCAGCTGATCAAAACCCTCTGCACCTTATTGTTCACGTCCTAAGGAGGCTACCAGCCAAATTTCAGCTTTCCACAGTTTGCTAGGAAAGAAGTTAGCTTCAGGAGCCACTCAGTTGATCAAAACCCTCTGCACCTTATTGTTCACGTCCTAAGGAGGCTACCAGCCAAATTTCAGCTTTCCACAGTTTGCTAGGAAAGAAGTTAGCTTCAGGAGCCACTCAGTTGATCAAAACCCTCTGCACCTTATTGTTCACGTCCTAAGGAGGCTACCAGCCAAATTTCAGCTTTCCACAGTTTGCTAGGAAAGAAGTTAGCTTCAGGAGCCACTCAGTTGATCAAAACCCTCTGCACCTTATTGTTCACGTCCTAAGGAGGCTACCAGCCAAATTTCAGCTTTCCACGGTTTGCTAGGAAAGAAGTTAGCTTCAGGAGCCACTCAGTTGATCAAAACCCTCTGCACCTTATTGTTCACGTCCTAAGGAGGCTACCAGCCAAATTTCAGTTTCCTACGGTTGATAGGAAAGAAGTTAGCTTCAGTAGCCACTCAGCTGATCGAAACCCTGTGCACCATATTGTTCACGGTTTTTAGCACCAATCGGAGGCTACCAGCCAAATTTCAGCTTCCTAGGGTTGATAGGAAAGAAGTTAGCTTCAGGAGCCACTCAGCTGATCAAAACCCTGTGCACCATATTGTTCACGTCCTAAGGAGGCTACCAGCCAAATTTCAGCTTCCTAGGGTTGATAGGAAAGAAGTTAGCTTCAGGAGCCACTCAGCTGATCAAAACCCTGTGCACCTTATTGTTCACGTCCTAAGGAGGCTACCAGCCAAATTTCAGCTTTCCACGGTTTGCTAGGAAAGAAGTTAGCTTCAGTAGCCACTCAGCTGATCAAAACCCTGTGCACCTTATTGTTCACGTCCTAAGGAGGCTACCAGCCAAATTTCAGCTTTCCACGGTTTGCTAGGAAAGAAGTTAGCTTCAGGAGCCACTCAGCTGATCAAAACCCTGTGCACCTTATTGTTCACGTCCTAAGGAGGCTACCAGCCAAATTTCAGCTTTCCACGGTTTGCTAGGAAAGAAGTTAGCTTCAGGAGCCACTCAGCTGATCAAAACCCTGTGCACCTTATTGTTCACGTCCTAAGGAGGCTACCAGCCAAATTTCAGCTTTCCACGGTTTGCTAGGAAAGAAGTTAGCTTCAGTAGCCACTCAGCTGATCAAAACCCTGTGCACCTTATTGTTCACGTCCTAAGGAGGCTACCAGCCAAATTTCAGCTTTCCACGGTTTGCTAGGAAAGAAGTTAGCTTCAGGAGCCACTCAGCTGATCAAAACCCTGTGCACCTTATTGTTCACGTCCTAAGGAGGCTACCAGCCAAATTTCAGCTTTCCACGGTTTGCTAGGAAAGAAGTTAGCTTCAGGAGCCACTCAGCTGATCAAAACCCTGTGCACCTTATTGTTCACGTCCTAAGGAGGCTACCAGCCAAATTTCAGCTTTCCACGGTTTGCTAGGAAAGAAGTTAGCTTCAGGAGCCACTCAGCTGATCAAAACCCTGTGCACCTTATTGTTCACGTCCTAAGGAGGCTACCAGCCAAATTTCAGCTTTCCACGGTTTGCTAGGAAAGAAGTTAGCTTCAGGAGCCACTCAGCTGATCAAAACCCTGTGCACCTTATTGTTCACGTCCTAAGGAGGCTACCAGCCAAATTTCAGCTTTCCACGGTTTGCTAGGAAAGAAGTTAGCTTCAGGAGCCACTCAGCTGATCAAAACCCTGTGCACCTTATTGTTCACGTCCTAAGGAGGCTACCAGCCAAATTTCAGCTTTCCACGGTTTGCTAGGAAAGAAGTTAGCTTCAGGAGCCACTCAGCTGATCAAAACCCTGTGCACCTTATTGTTCACGTCCTAAGGAGGCTACCAGCCAAATTTCAGCTTTCCACGGTTTGCTAGGAAAGAAGTTAGCTTCAGGAGCCACTCAGCTGATCAAAACCCTGTGCACCTTATTGTTCACGTCCTAAGGAGGCTACCAGCCAAATTTCAGCTTTCCACGGTTTGCTAGGAAAGAAGTTAGCTTCAGGAGCCACTCAGCTGATCAAAACCCTGTGCACCTTATTGTTCACGTCCTAAGGAGGCTACCAGCCAAATTTCAGCTTTCCACGGTTTGCTAGGAAAGAAGTTAGCTTCAGGAGCCACTCAGCTGATCAAAACCCTGTGCACCTTATTGTTCACGTCCTAAGGAGGCTACCAGCCAAATTTCAGCTTTCCACGGTTTGCTAGGAAAGAAGTTAGCTTCAGGAGCCACTCAGCTGATCAAAACCCTGTGCACCTTATTGTTCACGTCCTAAGGAGGCTACCAGCCAAATTTCAGCTTTCCACGGTTTGCTAGGAAAGAAGTTAGCTTCAGGAGCCACTCAGCTGATCAAAACCCTGTGCACCTTATTGTTCACGTCCTAAGGAGGCTACCAGCCAAATTTCAGCTTTCCACGGTTTGCTAGGAAAGAAGTTAGCTTCAGGAGCCACTCAGCTGATCAAAACCCTGTGCACCTTATTGTTCACGTCCTAAGGAGGCTACCAGCCAAATTTCAGCTTTCCACGGTTTGCTAGGAAAGAAGTTAGCTTCAGTAGCCACTCAGCTGATCAAAACCCTGTGCACCTTATTGTTCACGTCCTAAGGAGGCTACCAGCCAAATTTCAGCTTTCCACGGTTTGCTAGGAAAGAAGTTAGCTTCAGGAGCCACTCAGCTGATCAAAACCCTGTGCACCTTATTGTTCACGTCCTAAGGAGGCTACCAGCCAAATTTCAGCTTTCCACGGTTTGCTAGGAAAGAAGTTAGCTTCAGGAGCCACTCAGCTGATCAAAACCCTGTGCACCTTATTGTTCACGTCCTAAGGAGGCTACCAGCCAAATTTCAGCTTTCCACGGTTTGCTAGGAAAGAAGTTAGCTTCAGGAGCCACTCAGCTGATCAAAACCCTGTGCACCTTATTGTTCACGTCCTAAGGAGGCTACCAGCCAAATTTCAGCTTTCCACGGTTTGCTAGGAAAGAAGTTAGCTTCAGGAGCCACTCAGCTGATCAAAACCCTGTGCACCTTATTGTTCACGTCCTAAGGAGTCAACCAGCCAAATCATAATAATCATGTAGCCAAATTTCAGCTATAATCATATAGGTACCTACCTACCTCACTTCTACGAATCATAATAATCATTGAGCATATTTCGTCACGTAACGTAACGTGACATAACGAAAATTTGGTTGTGTGCCATAGCAAAGACATGAAATGTCAAAACGTAAGTTGAGCTACTCTGGAATTTAGGTAAAAATAATCTTGGATGGACGGCAACATTGTATGACTTGGAGACACGTTTGGGAGACTTGGCACTCCAGCACTTTCCTCAGCTCCGACTCGGTTTTACTGGTAATTTCCTAGAAAATCCGTACAAGATTGACAGGTGCCAACCACCTAGCAGTTTTCCCGGAAGAAGAAGCAATATTGGCGTTGAAAACATTTATTTGACTCTAATCCGTCAGGGAGTATACTTTGAACCCTGTTTTGTTCTTTTTTCGATGAACTCCAAGAACCAGAATTCTCAGGAAGGCTCTCCGACCAGCTTTCTCGAGTTCTTAGAAAAGTCTGAGGAACTCTGACAGATGTCTAGAAACAGAGGATCGGAGAACCGATAGAATATTATACCTGGACGAGCGCTTTGTTGCCAGATCTACCTACTAGTGAGAAGGGGTCTCATGGAGCAACGGAATCCTGATTGGTTCAAAAACTCGTAACGTTTCAACGTGGCTGCCCCATAAACAGATTGCCGCTACATTTAACATTTTCATCTTCCTTAAATTCTCTAAATTTTTTTTATGCTTTTTCGAGCAGCACACTACGGTTTTTTTCCATATCAATAAACCCTCTTTCGAAAAAAAAAATTAAAAAAATTTGAGGCAAATTCCCCATTGTATCCCTTTTGACATTTTCATGTCTTTGCTTTGGCACATGAACTGAAAAATCGTCACGAAAACTTTGATGCTTGTGTAACTAACAACCTTACTTCACTACCTTGTTGTGTAGTGGTTGACATGAAGATGTCCCAATGTGTTGCAGACTCGTAAGCAAGCATTTAAAATTCAGTTTATGATTTCGAATCGAATGTGAAGCGTTTAGTTTCGAGTTTCTTTGTGAAAGACGCATTTTTTTAATGATTTTTCTATAACAGTAAAATCTGAGAATTTTTTAAAAATCAAGATCTTTAGTAGATCTTTAGCGTAGAAAAGTGCTGAAAAAGGAAAGAACAGAAATAAAGTAGCTTTTCTCATTTTTCTCTGGCCCTGGGAGCCGCCATGGTGGGTGGGTCCTGGCACTCCACACCTTTGTTTCCAACAATCCATTCACTCAAGTCCCTATTTCACATATTTATGTTCCTTGTTTCACGTCTTTGTATTTTCACAGTGTTAAATTAATGCGTTTTTTTTTAATTCTTGATGTACCTATTTGTTAATATTAATTAGACATTTATAGAACTACACATTTGACGATTGTTGTGTACCGTTTAACTGTATGATAACAGTAAAAAAAATATATTGAAACCTCAATAACCCTGGGAGGACACAATCCCGCAAGCCAATAACCATACAAGATTCAATTCCTGTCCTCCCGATCACTCCAAAAATAATATGAAATGGAAAAATAATAAAATAAAAACCTTTTTAACAAAAAAATGGACCGACCTCTAAAATTGTGTGCGAAAACACCAAAAAGGGAAAAATAATAATCTCAGTGAAAACGAACTTGATGTAGTAGGTTGTTGGACATAAATATCTAGTCAACAGATGGTATTTTGGAATAGATACTCATCTGTAGATTCTATCATCTAGATGCTATCTAGATAGATAGGTAGGTAGGTACGCATTGAAGTCGCCGCCGTGCCCATCTGTAGACACAAACTAAACACATTCCTTACTCGATGATCTGGTTAGCATTACAAGAGTAAGTACCTACCATTGAGTCCAAATGTGCTCCCCAAACTATCAGGTACCTAGTAAGTCTCTGCTGCCTTATGAGAATGATAGTAAGTGTGAACCATCCTAGGAATGGTTGTGACGAGTATTTTGAGACTTTATTATTATATGAGACTGCTTATTATATTGTTGGACATAACACATTATAACATACCTTCGGAAGCGTTGTTACCTAATCAACGTTCAAAACTCCCACAATATCAAACGTACTGATATTTACGTTCATACTCGGTGTGGAAGCATGTTTGTAGTATGGGAGGTATGTATATTTGCGAAAAAGAATAATATGTTGGTAAGTAGAAGAGCTAGAAGACGTTTGTGTCTACAGATGGGCACGGCGGCGACTTCAATGCGTACCTACCTACCTATCTGGATACGCTGTGGTTATTAAGTACTACTCACATGATCTGGTGAGTATTACAACATGCGTCGATCGTGCAATACAAAACATGAGTACGAGTACAGATAAGTCTGAATCACACTACAAATAATTGTTTGTAGACTGTAGACTATATATTTATGTCCAACAACCTACTAGATAAGTAAATTTTCGCTGAGATTATTATTTTTCCCTTTTTGGTGTTTTCGCACACAATTTTTGAGGTCGGTCCATTTTTTTGTTAAAAAGGTTTTTATTTTATTATTTTTCCATTTCATATTATTTTTTATTTTTCACTTTTTAGTTGTCCTCAATTTAAATCTGAAATTAATTTACCCGCAGTTTTTCGATCAGTTTCCGTAATGTAGATCTATTTCCATACTGTGAATCATTTCAGTAAGGTGAACCAGAAGCCAAAGGGATTACATTCTCTAATCCGGATCAGTTTCCATACGTGTAGATGAGTTTCCGTTTTTGGATCAGTTTCCATACGTGTAGATGAGTTTCCGTTTTTGGATCAGTTTCAGGTGGTATTTGGTCCACTTTCCTACTTAGCCATCTACTCTCATATCCCCTAACTCTTCGACTTCCCTCATATTTGGTAGGTACTTGGTAGTTCTGACAACACAATTCAACAACTCAACCATGACATGATCGACGAGGGAGCTATGTGCTACATCCACTTGGTAGAAAACCCTCTTATCTCTTAACTGTACTATTTCTCTCATATTTGGTACGGCACTATTCAGTTCAGACGATCTCCTATACCATTACCTACCAACTATATCATGGATGACGAGGAAGCTATGTGCTACACCCACTTGGTAGAAAACCCTGTCATCACCAAATTGTACTACATATCTCATATTTGGTACGGCACTATTCAATTCCGACAATCTCCTATACCATTACCTACCCAACTTTATTATAAATGACGAGGGAGCTATGTGCTACACCCACATGGTAGATTACCCACTCGTCACCCAACTGGACTATATCTCTCTGTATTTAACTGTGCTATACTATGGTAGGGCACTATGCAGTTCTGACGATCTCCTTTACTATTACCTACCCAATCATGTTATTAGTGATGAGGGAGCTATGTGCTACACCCACTTGGTAGAATACCTAACTAACAGTACTATGATTATCCTTCATATTTGGTAGGAAAACTCACATACTCGAGCATTGATAAACACGTTTGATACGGATCATGCAGGTTCTGAGCGAATAACCCACTATAATTTCCACCTTTCTCATCCCCCGCAGCACCTTTTAGTTATCGGAACCCCCCTCATATAGCATATCATTTTGAAGCTTACAATCAGACCTTCAATTTGACCATACACAAATAGTCCGTCATTGGCCCAGTCGGAAGTCACAGGGGAAGAAGAGTGAATGCGGACCAATATTCCCGAAAACGGGAACCACGTTTTTCAACTTCTTTCACAAATTTTTGATACTTCTAACAAAGCAAAATGAAATCTGTTTGAAATGGGACCACCACGGATACTGGTGGAACAGATTTCAAAAAGAACCAGACTGATTGGTACCAGAATAAAGAAATGCAAGGTGTTCAGACATACAAAAAAAAAAAAAAAAAAAATCGTCGTCCCACGACAACCCGAATTGAGTACCTCCTCTTTCGCGCGCCTTCGGCGCGTTGAAGTCGGTCAAAAAATGCTGCAGGTGTGAAAAAAAAGAGCGGAAATGAAATTTTAGTGCTCTGGGATGAATACAAAAGTTGCCTTACACGGCTGATTTGAACTTTCAGTCACTCCTAAGGTCTCCAAATTGATGTGATCCGACTTATCAAAGGTCTGGGAAGAACCAATGTTGGACTTTTTGTATCTCAAGGTTCCTTCAGCAACTTAAATAATTTCCCTCGAAAATTCTCTCTTCCGTCGTCTAGAACGTAAAACCGTTCACAGCACCGAGTTTTCCGGCACAGACTGCGAAATCAGCTTTTTTTTTGTCGAACAAACAAACACCTTAATTTTTTTGCGCAAATGCGAGCCACATTAGTCTGTCGCCCATTGTTCGTGGGAGCTCCTTCATTATCTCTCATTATAGTCCCTGGTCGTTCTGACACCTTCAACTCAACTGAAAGATATTCAAAAACACATCTCACGAGGAGAGAAACTTGGAAATATTTGTCACGAGCGTCTATTTCCCAAAACACGCTGATCTGAGCTGCTCCCGATCACTTCTAGGGTTCAACTGAAAGATATTCAATAACACATCTCACGAGGAGAGAAACTTGGAAATATCTTTCACGAGCGTCTATTTCCCAAAACACGCTGATCTGAGCTGCTCCCGATCACTTCTAGGGTTCAACTGAAAGATATTCAATAACACATCTCACGAGGAGAGAAACTTGGAAATATTTGTCACGAGCGTCTATTTCCCAAAACACGCTGATCTGAGCTGCTCCCGATCACTTCTAGGGTTCAACTGAAAGATATTCAATAACACATCTCACGAGGAGAGAAACTTGGAAATATTTGTCACGAGCGTCTATTTCCCAAAACACGCTGATCTGAGCTGCTCCCGATCACTTCTAGGGTTCAACTGAAAGATATTCAATAACACATCTCACGAGGAGAGAAACTTGGAAATATTTGTCACGAGCGTCTATTTCCCAAAACACGCTGATCTGAGCTGCTCCCGATCACTTCTAGGGTTCAACTGAAAGATATTCAATAACACATCTCACGAGGAGAGAAACTTGGAAATATTTGTCACGAGCGTCTATTTCCCAAAACACGCTGATCTGAGCTGCTCCCGATCACTTCTAGGGTTCAACTGAAAGATATTCAATAACACATCTCACGAGGAGAGAAACTTGGAAATATTTGTCACGAGCGTCTATTTCCCAAAACACGCTGATCTGAGCTGCTCCCGATCACTTCTAGGGTTCAACTGAAAGATATTCAATAACACATCTCACGAGGAGAGAAACTTGGAAATATTTGTCACGAGCGTCTATTTCCCCAAAACACGCTGATCTGAGCTGCTCCCGATCACTTCTAGGGTTCAACTGAAAGATATTCAATAACACATCTCACGAGGAGAGAAACTTGGAAATATTTGTCACGAGCGTCTATTTCCCAAAACACGCTGATCTGAGCTGCTCCCGATCACTTCTAGGGTTCAACTGAAAGATATTCAATAACACATCTCACGAGGAGAGAACTTGGAAATATTTGTCACGAGCGTCTATTTCCCAAAACACGCTGATCTGAGCTGCTCCCGATCACTTCTAGGGTTCAACTGAAAGATATTCAATAACACATCTCACGAGGAGAGAAACTTGGAAATATTTGTCACGAGCGTCTATTTCCCAAAACACGCTGATCTGAGCTGCTCCCGATCACTTCTAGGGTTCAACTGAAAGATATTCAATAACACATCTCACGAGGAGAGAAACTTGGAAATATTTGTCACGAGCGTCTATTTCCCAAAACACGCTGATCTGAGCTGCTCCCGATCACTTCTAGGGTTCAACTGAAAGATATTCAATAACACATCTCACGAGGAGAGAAACTTGGAAATATTTGTCACGAGCGTCTATTTCCCAAAACACGCTGATCTGAGCTGCTCCCGATCACTTCTAGGGTTCAACTGAAAGATATTCAATAACACATCTCACGAGGAGAGAAACTTGGAAATATTTGTCACGAGCGTCTATTTCCCAAAACACGCTGATCTGAGCTGCTCCCGATCACTTCTAGGGTTCAACTGAAAGATATTCAATAACACATCTCACGAGGAGAGAAACTTGGAAATATTTGTCACGAGCGTCTATTTCCCAAAACACGCTGATCTGAGCTGCTCCCGATCACTTCTAGGGTTCAACTGAAAGATATTCAATAACACATCTCACGAGGAGAGAAACTTGGAAATATTTGTCACGAGCGTCTATTTCCCAAAACACGCTGATCTGAGCTGCCTCCCGATCACTTCTAGGGTTCAACTGAAAGATATTCAATAACACATCTCACGAGGAGAGAAACTTGGAAATATTTGTCACGAGCGTCTATTTCCCAAAACACGCTGATCTGAGCTCCTCCCGATCACTTCTAGGGTTCAACTGAAAGATATTCAATAACACATCTCACGAGGAGAGAAACTTGGAAATATTTGTCACGAGCGTCTATTTCCCAAAACACGCTGATCTGAGCTGCTCCCGATCACTTCTAGGGTTCAACTGAAAGATATTCAATAACACATCTCACGAGGAGAGAAACTTGGAAATATTTGTCACGAGCGTCTATTTCCCAAAACACGCTGATCTGAGCTGCTCCCGATCACTTCTAGGGTTCAACTGAAAGATATTCAATAACACATCTCACGAGGAGAGAAACTTGGAAATATTTGTCACGAGCGTCTATTTCCCAAAACACGCTGATCTGAGCTCCTCCCGATCACTTCTAGGGTTCAACTGAAAGATATTCAATAACACATCTCACGAGGAGAGAAACTTGGAAATATTTGTCACGAGCGTCTATTTCCCAAAACACGCTGATCTGAGCTGCTCCCGATCACTTCTAGGGTTCAACTGAAAGATATTCAATAACACATCTCACGAGGTGAGAAACTTGGAAATATTTGTCACGAGCGTCTATTTCCCAAAACACGCTGATCTGAGCTGCTCCCGATCACTTCTAGGGTTCAACTGAAAGATATTCAATAACACATCTCACGAGGAGAGAAACTTGGAAATATTTGTCACGAGCGTCTATTTCCCAAAACACGCTGATCTGAGCTGCTCCCGATCACTTCTAGGGTTCAACTGAAAGATATTCAATAACACATCTCACGAGGAGAGAAACTTGGAAATATTTGTCACGAGCGTCTATTTCCCAAAACACCCTGATCTGAGCTCCTCCCGATCACTTCTAGGGTTCAACTGAAAGATATTCAATAACACATCTCACGAGGAGAGAAACTTGGAAATATTTGTCACGAGCGTCTATTTCCCAAAACACGCTGATCTGAGCTCCTCCCGATCACTTCTAGGGTTCAACTGAAAGATATTCAATAACACATCTCACGAGGAGAGAAACTTGGAAATATTTGTCACGAGCGTCTATTTCCCAAAACACGCTGATCTGAGCTCCTCCCGATCACTTCTAGGGTTCAACTGAAAGATATTCAATAACACATCTCACGAGGAGAGAAACTTGGAAATATTTGTCACGAGCGTCTATTTCCCAAAACACGCTGATCTGAGCTGCTCCCGATCACTTCTAGGGTTCAACTGAAAGATATTCAATAACACATCTCACGAGGAGAGAAACTTGGAAATATTTGTCACGAGCGTCTATTTCCCAAAACACGCTGATCTGAGCTCCTCCCGATCGCTTCTAGGGTTCAACTGAAAGATATTCAATAACACATCTCACGAGGAGAGAAACTTGGAAATATTTGTCACGAGCGTCTATTTCCCAAAACACGCTGATCTGAGCTGCTCCCGATCACTTCTAGGGTTCAACTGAAAGATATTCAATAACACATCTCACGAGGAGAGAAACTTGGAAATATTTGTCACGAGCGTCTATTTCCCAAAACACGCTGATCTGAGCTCCTCCCGATCACTTCTAGGGTTCAACTGAAAGATATTCAATAACACATCTCACGAGGAGAGAAACTTGGAAATATTGTCACGAGCGTCTATTTCCCAAAACACGCTGATCTGAGCTGCTCCCGATCACTTCTAGGGTTCAACTGAAAGATATTCAATAACACATCTCACGAGGAGAGAAACTTGGGAATATTTGTCACGAGCGTCTATTTCCCAAAACACGCTGATCTGAGCTCCTCCCGATCACTTCTAGGGTTCAACTGAAAGATATTCAATAACACATCTCACGAGGAGAGAAACTTGGAAATATTTGTCACGAGCGTCTATTTCCCAAAACACGCTGATCTGAGCTGCTCCCGATCACTTCTAGGGTTCAACTGAAAGATATTCAATAACACATCTCACGAGGAGAGAAACTTGGAAATATTTGTCACGAGCGTCTATTTCCCAAAACACGCTGATCTGAGCTGCTCCCGATCACTTCTAGGGTTCAACTGAAAGATATTCAATAACACATCTCACGAGGAGAGAAACTTGGAAATATTTGTCACGAGCGTCTATTTCCCAAAACACGCTGATCTGAGCTGCTCCCGATCACTTCTAGGGTTCAACTGAAAGATATTCAATAACACATCTCACGAGGAGAGAAACTTGGAAATATTTGTCACGAGCGTCTATTTCCCAAAACACGCTGATCTGAGCTCCTCCCGATCACTTCTAGGGCTCCCTGGAAGGTTGTGTACGAAACGGTGGGAATTCCTTTTCCTCTAAGATGTGTTTTACGATGAACAGTTGAATTACGGGTGGAGTCTCTTTTCAAGGGTTTATTACCTCAAAGGTACATGTTTCGGCGAAACATCGTCGCCTTCATCAGCCTAAAATACATTATATAAGTTTATTTACCGATTATTCTACAAGTACGAATTTCACCTAACAATTTCACCTAATTCATTTCCAAGTATAAAAACCAAGTAAATTCCTCAAACGAAAATTATTTCATCCATTTCTAAATTTGCACTATGTTTTCAGCTGTTTTGGTACAACACAATTAGTGGAGTGAAGGGAGTGGGCATGAGATGAATGTTCAAAAAACAAGAAGGTAGATCACTGATGCAGATACTGATTTTTATTAACAACCAGATTTTATTTATAAATTTAAAAATTGGTAGAATAAAATAAAAACATGACTTTAGGGTTGAAGAACTGGGAGGGCGCCCTCCATGAATGACAATGGACGAGGAATCAAAAAAGCAACAGGTTATATCCCCAGAATGATGTTCAAAGGTCAGTTAAAATAAATAAATAATGAAACATTGACAAAAACTGCTATGCAGTTTAGAATTAGATTATATTTGTATTGCTATTATTATTTTATATTATGTATATAATTTTATTTATATTTATATTATATTAGTTTAATTTCATTTTAACTATATGTAACTTATATAATGTATTTTAGGCTGATGAAGGCGACGATGTTTCGCCGAAACATGTACCTTTGAGGTAATAAACCCTTGAAAAGAGACTTCACCCGTAATTCATCAATATGGTCACTCCATATACCCACCAATGTATGATGAACAGTTGAGAACCGATGACGGCTGATTGGAATTCCTCCCGATCATTAGAATTTCAAGAAAGGGAGTGAGAGGAGTTTGATGGTTCGCAAAGTTCTGAACTTTTCTTCAAGAAACACTCCAAGAAGGAAGAAATTTAATGATATTTTTTACGATAAATTCTATTTCTACTTTTTCTACTTACACTATCGGTGACCTTCGAGTAACCTTGAATAACCTTGAGTATAAATGAGTTTGGATGGGAGGACAAAAACGCAGCAAGAAGGAAGAAATTTCATATTTTTCATGAGAAATTCCATTCTCAGGACCCTCCTTCCCCTACTTACACTATCGGTGACCTTCGAGTAACCTTGAATAACATTGAGTATAAATGAGTTTGGATGGGAGGACAAAAACGCAGCAAGAAGGAAGAAATTTCATATTTTTCATGAGAAATTCCATTCTCAGGACCCTCCTTCCCCTACTTACACTATCGGTGACCTTTGAATAACCTTGAGTATAAACGAGTTTGGATGGGAGGACAAAAACGCAGCAAGAAGGAAGAAATTTCATATTTTTCATGAGAAATTCAATTCTTGGGACCTTCTTTCCCCTACTTACACTATTGGTGACCTTGGAGTAACCTTGAATAACCTTGAGTATAAATGAGTTCGGATGAGGGAACAAAAACGCAGCAAAATGGAAGAAATTTCATGATATTTTTCAAGATAAATTCCATTTTCAGGACCCTCCCTTTCCTACTTAGACTATTGGTGACCTTCGAGTAACCTTGAATAACCTTGAGTATAAATGAGTTTGGATGGGAGGACAAAAACGCAGCAAGAAGGAAGAAATTTCATATTTTTCATGAGAAATTCCATTCTCAGGACCCTCCTTCCCCTACTTACACTATCGGTGACCTTGGAGTAACCTCAGGACCCTCCTTCCCCTACTTACACTATCGGTGACCTTTGAATAACCTTGAGTATAAACGAGTTTGGATGGGAGGACAAAAACGCAGCAAAAGGCAAGAAATTTCATATTTTTCACGAGAAATTCAATTCTTGGGACCTTCTTTCCCCTACTTACACTATTGGTGACCTTGGAGTAACCTTGAATAACCTTGAGTATAAATGAGTTCGGATGAGGGAACAAAAACGCAGCAAAATGGAAGAAATTTCATGATATTTTTCACGATAAATTCCATTTTCAGGACCCTCCCTTTCCTACTTACATTATTGGTGACCTTCGAGTAACCTTGAATAACATTGAGTATAAATGAGTTCGGATGGGAGGACAAAAACGCAGCAAGAGGGAACAAATTTCATATTTTTCATGAGAAATTCCATTCTCAGGACCTTCCTTCCCCTACTTACACTATCGGTGACCTTTGAGTAACCTTGAGTATAAATGATACGGTTTGTAGTCTTGGCGGTTAATTTTTCGTTCTCTCGAAAATGTAGTGTTGTAGATTTGTAGTGTGGAGAGTGGGCATTTTTTCGAGCTTGCGGTTTTTTATTATTTCGAATTTGATAGCTAGGAAGTTTGAAACTACGGTACCTATATACATTTATTTTAATTCTTTTTTTGACATTTTCATGTCTTTCATATGGCACATAAAAAAAAAAATCGTCACGAAATTTGATGCGACGAAATTTGTTGCAACGAAATTTGTCCCAAGTCGCCACAATGATGATTATGACCATCAGAAGTGAAGTTGTTAGGTACTTTACAGGTAGGTACTTTACAGTTAGGTAGGTACTTAACAGTTTGATATTACCAGATCCAGCTGAGTCGAAAATTGAGCTCCCAGATCAGCTGAGACAAAAATCGAGCTCCCAGATCAGCTGAGTCGAAAATCGAGCTCCCAGATCAGCTGAGTCGAAATTCGAGCTCCCAGATCAGCTGAGCCAAAAATCGAGCTCCCAGATCAGCTGAGTCGAAATTCGAGCTCCCAGATCAGCTGAGTCGAAAATCGAGCTCCCAGATCAGCTGAGTCGAAATTCGAGCTCCCAGATCAGCTGAGTCGAAAATCGAGCTCCCAGATCAGCTGAGTCGAAATTCGAGCTCCCAGATCAGCTGAGTCGAAAATCGAGCTCCCAGATCAGCTGAGTCGAAAATCGAGCTCCCAGATCAGCTGAGTCGAAAATCGAGCTCCCAGATGTCTCGGGAGGGGAGGGGGGGGGGGGGCATGAAAATGTTTCAATGTGTTGCAGACTCGTATGCAAGCGTTTTCAACACTTCTTCAACAAACTCTAGTTTCTAACCCGGTTTCTAACATTTTCATGTCTTTCATAATATGAAAGACATGAAAATGTTAGAAACCGGGTGGAAAAGTGACACAATCCAAAATAGGCCGGTTTTGAGTTAGGTCCACGATAATAATCTTCAGACTTCCCAGCTTCGTCTGAAAAATCGTCTCATGTGAGATTCAAATGCTGGCCGCAGAAAAGCGCTAGTGTCACTTTTCATGTGACACACATTTGACACTTCATTTTCAGCAATCTTCCGTCTGGAAAAGTGCATCATCAGACTTCGTGTGGAGAGGAATACCGTCATAACTCCAACTGCAACACTGGCGTAAGTGTTTGTTTCTATTAATCAGTCTAGAAAAGTGACACTTTTCGAGTTGTAACGCTTTTCTTGAAAAAAATTGATTTTTATTTAGACTTAGGCCTATTTTCCACCTTTAACTTTTGATTTATGTCACCTTTCCTGCCGCAATTCTGCATGCAACGGTAATGATAGGAGTTATTACCTACTTCAGTTTAGTTTTGTAACGTTTCATCAGTAAAAAAAACTCTAAATATCTTTCAACTTACCTACTTCTTATCATTATGACTGAGCTCTAGTGAACATTGAAATTTTGTTTGACTGAAGAATGGACGGTGGGAAAATTCATTCATTTTGTTGATGTTGATAATTTGATATCAACGGAATTAAACGTTTTACACTGTTTTAACGATTAGTTATTTTTATTTTCAGCCACCAATCTGCACTATGTCCTCAAAGAGTAAGAGAATAGAGGAAGCAGCTCTCGAGATGTAGACAGAAGAAGACAAGGCAGTTTATGCAGATAATTAAAAAAAAGAGTAAAGCACAACAGAGACCTGGACAACATCAATGACGAATCCGATGATTCTTGGACCAGAGTAATGATGGCTGAAAAGAGCCAGGTGTGCTTTTTGTCAAGAAGCTACACAACTACCTTGTTGTGTAGTGGTTGACATGAAAATGTCCCAATGTGTTGCAGACTCGTATGCAAGCATTTAGTTCTTCAAGTTGGTTGGTGGTAACAATGGCAAAGCCGTGTTCTTTTCAGACAAATGATCTATATAGAAAATAATTTCTGTTTGTTGTCAAGCTTCTATTCCCTTGTTTGCCAAATTTACTTTATGATTTTTTACTCGAAGATGAAGTTGTTCTACTATCGTTCTGATGTTGTTCGTGCTTTCAAGACTGAAAATGTATCCCTACCTACCCCTGTCATTTAGGCCACTAGTTTCGCAGAAAATAGAATAATATTTTTTTAAGATTGTACTTTTAATAAGAGTTTCAACTGAGTGTGTTTCGTGATATAAATCGTAAGTGCCTAATTTGTTCCGTGGTATTATGGTTCCTATTGTTTTGAGCCTTGCTTAGTATTGAGATAACAAAAGGCTGATAATCTTCAAAGACTACGAGAAGACTAGTTTTGTTTTCCAACAAAGTGCCTTATAATGAGCATTGCTTTAACGTTTGAGGAGAAAAGCCCTACTTATTAGAATTTGCTAAAGCTCATGAATTTCGTTCATTTTCTACATGACTACAATTTTTGTATTTACAAGGTTACCTACCTATTTAATGAGAATAAACGTGTTTCTATTATCGATGTTGCCATTTTCGTAACACCCATCGCTAAAATACTACAATTCGGTAAGATCTTCAAAGGAAGAACTTCGAGTTAGCACTTATCAAAGTTGGGATGACGTCGCAACTGCGAAAAGCACATGAAAGTGTACCACGAAAAGTGGCATAACTCAAAGATAATTTGTTCAATCAATATTTGAGACGCTAAACAACATTTAAAAACGGATTTCATGGCATATTTCCATTCTAAAGAAATTATCTTCTATAAACAAGAAAAAACTGGCTCGATTGGTAGGTTTAGAGAGGTGCTGTAGAGTTTTTAGTCAAGGCCGTTTTGTTTTTTCGCTGTCCTGAAAAATCGTGCTTTTTGGATTGTGTCACTTTTCTAGCCGGGGTGCGATATGGCACATAAAAAAAAAATCGTCACGAAATTTGATGCGACGAAATGTATAATGATTTTTTCTGATGCTTTTCACGTACAACCAATCGTTCCTAGGGAAAACTAACTTCCTCATTTTCCACCCCACAAAAATCGTTCACCACTCATTGGAAAGCTCTCAATTTATTAAACATGGTACATGGTCCCTAATATGAATGTACCTGTACGGAAAGCTGAATTATGCGCATGTTTACTAACATATGATCGTGAGTAACAAATGAGATGTCAACATGATCGTGAGAGGAAAATAGGTATCGTCATCCAACAGATCCCTTTGAAGCGTTACGGAGGCAGGGTCAATAGAGAATGCTGAAGGCGCCTGAGTGGTCACTGATCAGCTGAGTGAGCTCCGAGCCCATTTTCTCTTTTTGTTTTGTTTTATCCTATGACACATTTTGATTCTTTATTAAGAGGCCCTGATTGCCAGCTGACCGTATAAAACTTCCTGCTGCGAGGGGGACGTTCCTCGGCTCCAGGACGCGGCCGTTTCCTGTGTTCAACATGAAATAGATAGTCAACACAAAAGTAGTCGACGTAACGTTTGATTTTAGATGCTCTAATGACAGCCATTTTCCTCTGAAGGTCAACGAGGTGACCCTCGTAGGTTCCCATTTGAAGAGTACAGGGGAAGAATGATACATGTCCATAAAACCTGATTTCGAGAAAAACCATTTTTAAGGTTTCAAAACGTTTTGAGGCAAGGGTATGATCAAAATTCAAGAAATAAAAAATACGAGCATGCTTTAATACTCTTATTAAACTGTATTACAGAATGAAAAATCAAAAATAACTATCTGTTTTACTGAAAAAAATAAGAAATGAACGGAAGGGTCGGACAGCAACCATTGTTTCCTACATTTTGTCACCAATCACTGATCACGTCCTCTTCGCTTTCCATATCGTACTCTCTTTTTTTCTTTTTCTTGTTCTTTGGCTCTTTCCTTTTTGGTTCTTCTATTCTCTTAAGGTTTGAAAAAAATTGTTGGGATGCTGTTTTCTTGAAAAAAATGTTTAAGAAACTGCAAATCTCCGTGTTTCGCTACTTGTATGGGAAGCTACGTGTTATAAATTTTCTTCATGGGGATGATTGGCTGTTTTGGGGGGATTTTTTGCTACCGAGTCTACCAAGGTAACGGAAGCTTTGTTTTCGCTTTTCGAGCTTGAAAAAAAAAGTTCTCCAAAATCAAAATTTCCCCTCGAGTTTTACGTTTTAGACCTTCCTGAACAATTTCCGTGTCTGTCATGAAATCCTTGCCTCAGCCATAACTTCCACATTTCTCATCCGATTTCTTTGAAATTTTCAGGAATTGTGTGGGTTGGTGTAAAGATGGTCCCCTATGATAATCACCACCGCCAGACTGATAGTAGCCGCTGCGCATGCGCAAACGTGAAATCCTTGCCACAGCCATAACTTCTATATTTTCCAACAATATTCAGAGATTTTGTGCGGATTGATTGTTGTGATAGTGCAAGGTACTATGAGATTGGTGTCTTGAGATTAACTACTATGCATCGGATCATCTATATAATCTGGTTATGAATACGAGGAAGCTATGTGCCACACCCACTTGGCAGACGTTTTTTTTCTTTGTTTGTCCCTGTGAAGGCTTGGCTGAAGAAACTCTTTGGTTGGAGATGGCTTATGTCAATGATGAAATGTTGAAGTTTCCAAAATCAGTTTTTTTTACGGAAATTTTTGGTATTTCTTTGTTTATATGGATGATTTTAACAGGCTGAGTAGGAAATGGACATTTCATAATGTAAAACCCCGATAGGCGCTCAGTCCAGTTGGAGAATTTCATGGGAAAAACAGAAAATGAAACTTGAATCACAGAAGCCGTGAGACGCCACCTCCTTGTGGCGGGAGGGAGCGCAGGACAAGAACCATTCTTTCCCTGGCGCGCGAGATGGAACCATTCTTCCCCAGTACGGCAAACCTTCTCCGTGTAATATCTTCAGAAAAGAACACTTTTCCCCTGTGACAATATTACTAGTTGCTAGCTACGTTGAATAGGCAACCCGTGGCGGTCTTATCTCATTTTTCGTAAAAAGTGGACAAAAACCATTCTTCCCCTGAACTCTTCATTTGTGATTCAACCTGCGACGAAGGGGAGACTTTTATACTACTCGAGAGTGTAGAAGAACCCGTGGGGGGTGTCCCTAGTGAAAAAGGGCAGTGACCCTGTTCGAAAATCGTACCAAACGCTCACCAATTAACATTTCTCTTCATTAACAAAAAGTTCCAAAATTACCTTCTTTGGAGAAACAAAATTCTATAAAGCCAATTTTGAGACCGTTTTACGAACTTCACGTTTCACGAAAAATCTCTCACGAAAATTCGGAAAATTGTTCGTAATTTTGACGAGCGAAAACGAAAATCTTCCGGGTGGTGACTAAATGGTTGATTATTGTACTATCTTTTCAGGAACGTTAAGCTGACAACTTTTGGTTGTTAAATCGCTTCGTAGATCCGAACGTTTTTTCAACGCTAATATTTTTACGACGAACTGAATTACAACGTTTTATTGTTCTTGGCGAATGGAAACAATGGAGCTTCTTGTTGCGTTTATGTCCTCCCATCCGTACTCATTTATACTCAAGGTTACTCAGAGGTCACCTATGTAAGTAGGTAATGGAGAGCACAGGAATGGAATTTCTCTGAAAAATATCATGAAATTTCTTCCCTCTTGCTGCGTTTTTGTCCTCCCATCCAAACTCATTTATACTCAAGGTTATTCAAGGTTACTCGAAGGTCACCGATAGTGTTAGTCAGGGAGAGAGGGTCCCAAGAATTGAATTTCTCGTGAAAAATGAGAAATTTTTCTCTCTTGCTGCGTTTATGTCCTCCCATCCAAACTCATTTATACTCAAGGTTACTCGAAGGTCACCTATGTAAGTAGGTAATGGAGGGACACAGGAATGGAATTTCTCGTGAAAAATATCATGAAATTTCTTCCTTCTTGCTGCGTTTATGTCCTCCCATCCAAACTCATTTATACTCAAGGTTACTCGAAGGTCACCTATGTAAGTAGGTAATGGAGAGCACAGGAATGGAATTTCTCTGAAAAATATCATGAAATTTCTTCCCTCTTGCTGCGTTTTTGTCCTCCCATCCAAACTCATTTACACTCAAGGTTATTCAAGGTTATTCGAAGGTCACCGATAGTGTTAGTCAGGGAGAGAGGGTCCCAAGAATTGAATTTCTCGTGAAAAATGAGAAATTTTTCTCTCTTGCTGCGTTTATGTCCACCCATCCAAACTCATTTATACTCAAGGTTACTCGAAGGTCACCTATGTAAGTAGGTAATGGAGGGACACAGGAATGGAATGTCTCGTGAAAAATATGAAATTTATTCCCTCTTGCTGCGTTTTTGTCCTCCCATCCAAACTCATTTACACTCAAGGTTATTCAAGGTTACTCGAAGGTCACCGATAGTGTTAGTCAGGGAGAGAGGGTCCCAAGAATTGAATTTCTCGTGAAAAATGAGAAATTTTTCTCTCTTGCTGCGTTTATGTCCACCCATCCAAACTCATTTATACTCAAGGTTACTCGAAGGTCACCTATGTAAGTAGGTAATGGAGGGACACAGGAATGGAATGTCTCGTGAAAAATATGAAATTTCTTCCCTCTTGCTGCGTTTTTGTCCTCCCATCCAAACTCATTTACACTCAAGGTTATTCAAGGTTACTCGAAGGTCA
Source organism: Apolygus lucorum (assembly GCA_009739505.2). NCBI lineage: Eukaryota > Metazoa > Arthropoda > Insecta > Hemiptera > Miridae > Apolygus > Apolygus lucorum. The sequence goes on from CM019175.2 coordinate 1,928,562, forward strand.
CCGATAGTGTTAGTCAGGGAGAGAGGGTCCCAAGAATTGAATTTCTCGTGAAAAATGAGAAATTTTTCCCTCTTGCTGCGTTTATGTCCACCCATCCAAACTCATTTATACTCAAGGTTACTCAGAGGTCACCTATGTAAGTAGGTAATGGAGAGCACAGGAATGGAATTTCTCTGAAAAATATCATGAAATTTCTTCCCTCTTGCTGCGTTTTTGTCCTCCCATCCGAACTCATTTACACTCAAGGTTATTCAAGGTTACTCGAAGGTCACCGATAGTGTTAGTCAGGGAGAGAGGGTCCCAAGAATTGAATTTCTCGTGAAAAATGAGAAATTTTTCTCTCTTGCTGCGTTTATGTCCACCCATCCAAACTCATTTATACTCAAGGTTACTCAGAGGTCACCTATGTAAGTAGGTAATGGAGAGCACAGGAATGGAATTTCTCTGAAAAATATCATGAAATTTCTTCCCTCTTGCTGCGTTTTTGTCCTCCCATCCAAACTCATTTACACTCAAGGTTATTCAAGGTTACTCGAAGGTCACCGATAGTGTTAGTCAGGGAGAGAGGGTCCCAAGAATTGAATTTCTCGTGAAAAATGAGAAATTTTTCTCTCTTGCTGCGTTTATGTCCACCCATCCAAACTCATTTACACTCAAGGTTATTCAAGGTTACTCGAAGGTCACCGATAGTGTTAGTCAGGGAGAGAGGGTCCCAAGAATTGAATTTCTCGTGAAAAATATGAAATTTCTTGCCTTTTGCTGCGTTTTTGTCCTCCCATCCAAACTCATTTATACTCAAGGTTACTCGAAGGTCACCTATGTAAGTAGGTAATGGAGGGACACAGGAATGGAATGTCTCGTGAAAAATATGAAATTTCTTCCCTCTTGCTGCGTTTTTGTCCTCCCATCCGAACTCATTCATACTCAGTTATTCAAGGTTATTCAAAGGTCACCAATAGTATAAGTAGGAAAGGGAGGGTCCTGAAAATGGAATTTATCATGAAAAATATAATAAAATTTCTTCCCTTTTGCTGCGTTTTTGTTCCCTCATCCGAACTATCTAACTCTCTATCTCATCAATGGATTTGTCAACGTTTTAACCGTCAAAATGTCCGAATTTTTGCAGAGCGAGATGAGTGCGGAAGAAGACACCGAAATGAGTCAAAACGAAGAGGTAATTTTCATCCGTTTTCACGTACAATTCGATTAATTCCCGTCTACAACTTCCTCTTGGAATTTCCGTTCAATTCCTCGTTGTAGCGCAGGGTTTTGGTTTATTATTTTCAATAATGAACCTTTGGAATCGACCAAGAAAAAAAATTTTAACAGCCCCTCAAAATTTGTTGGTTTACGTTTCAAGGTACGTAGAATCCAAAAATCGAATAAAACGCTGCAAATTATTACACAACGGTTTATTATTTTTATATAGATCACTCGTCTGCAAAATCACCAACCATCCAATATGAAGAGAAAAAGAAGAAAAAAAAAAAAAAAATCAAAAAAAAAATCAAAAAAAAATCAGAAAAATCAAAAAAAAATCAAAATCACCAATCATCGATCGCATTTCGGTCAGCTCTAATTTGAACGGAGATTAGGCCTCTTTTGCGATTCACACTCGTGTTTTGATTTATATATATATATTTCAATATAAACCCTTAAATTTTCGTAGGGAGCGAACGGTTTGTCCTACAGAGCTCCGCGTGGTCTCAAAAAATTCTAAAAATTCTATAGAATCTTAAATTGAAGGAAAAACAATACCTTTACATCAAAATTTTTTGAGTTAGGGCGTTTTCAAAATTTCAAAATTGATTTTGGAACCCTTAGGAGTGACCTACATCAACCAAACGCTTCGGGGCACAACTAGACCCCAAATGGAGCCTACATACCAAATTTCATCAAAATCGGTCAATGCTAAGTGGCAAAAGTGCCGCGTACGGCGGACGGACGGCCAAATTTTTATTCGATTTTTGGATTCTACGTACCTTGAAACGTAAACCATCAAATTTTGAGGGGGTGTTAAAATTTTTTTTTTCTTGGTCGATTCCAAAGGTTCATTATTGAAAATAATAAACCAAAATTTGGCCGTCCGTCCGTACGTGGCATTTTCCTTACCTACCAGGGACCGATTTTGGTGAAATTTGGTATGTAGGCTCCATTTGGGGTCTAGTTGTGCCCCGAAGATTTTGGTTGACGTAGGTCACTTCTAAGGGTTCCAAAATGAATTTTGAAATTTTGAAAACGCCCTAACTCAAAAAATTTCGATATAAAGGTATTGTTTTTCCTTCAATTTAAGATAGTATAGAATTTTTAGAATTTTTTGAGACCACGCGGAGCTCTGTAGGACAAACCGTTCGCTTCCTACGAGAATTTAAGGTTTGGACGTACGATAAATCAGAAACACGAGTGTGAATCGCAAAAGAGGCCTAATCTCCGTTCAAATCTTAGCTGACCGAAATGCGATCGATATTTCTCTTCATATTGGATGGTTGGTGGCTTTGCAGACGAGTGATCTATATAGAAAACTAATAAACCATTGTGTAATAATTTGCAGCGTTTTTTCCTACAAATTCGATGGAAACATACAACGGTAAGGAATGTAGACGTTCCTTATCTATTCCCCGCTATCTCAATGACTTACTAAACGTTTCCGTTACTGTAAGAAACGACGTCTCTGTTTGCTCTTTAGTTCCTATCTCCTCCAGGTTTATCTTCAACTAAGCAAATATAAAATAATGCATTTCCTTTGAATGACAGATAAATTTGTTTTCGCTTCGTTATGAACGGGTCAGCTTCTTTTTATATTTCTGCCGATGATTTTGTTGGTAATTCTCTATCTTGGATACCAGTTATTTTTTAAAAAATCTTCATATTTGGACAAAAATGAATGAACACTCGACGACGATATTTTTTTTTTTAATGAAAAATACAAACTTGAGTTTGGTGACAACGTTCACAAAAAGCTCACTCACGGAATCAAAATCGGTCGAGCCTCTCCGGAGAGAAACCGAATTGAGTTTTGCTCCCAAAGGTGCAATCCATAAAAAAAAAAAAAAAAAAATCTCAAGGTGAAATCACCAGTAACGGACCACCCTTACGGCTAAAGGGGATGACAAGTGTGCGAGAGAGACAGCTATATCGGGAAAAGAGAGAGTCAGGAGCTTAATCATTTTCCCAGCAGTTCTCAGCTATCAGTGGACCGATTTTCATTCTGTAAAATTATTTGGTTTCCTTTCGTCGTATTCTACGCTTCTGCCATGTCAAATTTCTCATAAAATCTATATTTTTTGACGAAACACCATAATTAATTTTTTGGTGATTCACTCATTGACCAAATATTTTCATATTTATATTATTTAAATGAAACATTCATTCTTCTGTGCAACGTTAGCAAAATGAATAGATAGATACAAAGGTATAAAAAAAATATCAAGTATGAACATATTAAAAAAAGAAACGTTGATTATTTATAGTCTTTTTATTCAATATTATTATTATAAAGTCCATTCATGCAGCATGAATTAATGAGCGAATTTTCAAAGAAATCATTCAGTTTAAGGTGTGGTTAAGAAAAGGGCATCTTTTCCGTTTCAGAATGTTCCAAAACGGATTTCAGTGTGAAAATTTTTCAAAAAAGTCGATTCTAAAAATTTTGAGACCATTGCAATAGCTTCATTTTCCTTGAAAATTCGCTAAAATGATGTTATTGATTATGATTGGATAACATAAATATCCCACTTAAGTAACTATGTAATGAAAATTAATTTATCAATCAATTCATTTTCATAGTATATGATGAATATCACTCAATAAAATTGCTTATTCAGCACAACTTAGTAGGTAGATGTGGAAGTGAAATCGCAAGCAATGTTACTGATCTATTCCGTGGGGGTCGAGGAGGGTCGGATTGAAGGGGGGGGGGGGGGGAGGGCAACAAGGGTCGCTAGGCAACCAACCTCATACTCCATTTGCTAGCAACCAATGAGCGTGCGTTATTTTTCATTTACCCTTTCCGTCTCCGATTGTCCAAGAATCGGATTTCTAACCAATCATTCATCAATTATCAATGATAATGAATATGCAAGCTATCTCATTTTTTACTCAACACCTTTAATAGCCCGAATTCTGCGATTTCATGATAAAAATCATTATAGTATGGTAAAAATTCAATAGTGGAAACCGAGATTTACTTATTCTGGATACATTCCCGTATTATAATTGAAAAAAATCTTTCGTGGAGGATGAGAAACTTTGGGAAAACTTTTGAATGCGACGCTAGCGCCATCTCCTAAAAGAGAATCAAACTAGAGGGCTGTCCCCTTTAGCCTTAAGAAGAAACTTCTGGTATTTTGCATTACACACGACCTCTAATGATCTTGGACCATTTTAAAGCATTCAGCAGGTCCCCTACCTCCCACCTGACTCTAAAATTTGTCAACAAAGTGAAAAAATTATTGATTGTTCTTGTATTAAAAAAAAAAAAAGATGAACGTGCACTAGTAATGGACCGGTAGAATATCCCCTGGTGTGTTTAAAGTGTCTGACAGACACGAGGGAAATTTCAATGAAGTGAGCATTGACAGCAGTGAGCATCTAGAATATCCCAGGCGCTCAGTAGGTACCCTGTCCTCCCTTTATAAAAAGTTCCATTTCAAATAGTACAGTAAAAACGCTGCAAATTATTACACAATGGTTTATTATTTTTATATAGATCACTTGTCTGCAAAACCACCAACCATCCAATATGAAGAGAAGAGAAAAAAATTAAAAAAAAAAAAATCAAAAAAAAAAAATTTTTTAAAAATCAAAATCACTAATCATTGATTGCATTTCGGTCAGCTCTAATTTGAACGGAGATTAGGCCTCTTTTGCGATTCACACTCGTGTTTTGATTTATATATATATATTTCAATATAAACCCTTAAATTTTCGTAGGGAGCGAACGGTTTGTCCTACAGAGCTCCGCGTGGTCTCGAAAAATTCTAAAAATTCTATAGAATCTTAAATCGAAGGAAAAACAATACCTTTATATCGAAATTTTCTGAGTTAGGGCGTTTTCAAAATTTCAAAATTGACTTTGGAACCCTTAGGAGTGACCTACATCAACCAAAAGCTTCGGGGCACAACTAGACCCCAAATGGAGCCTACATACCAAATTTCATCAAAATCGGTCAATGCTAAGTGGCAAAAGTGCCGCGGACAACGTACGGCGCCAAATTTTATTCGATTTTTGGATTCTACGTACCTTGAAACGTAAACCATCAAATTTTGAGGGGGGTTAAAAATTTTTTTTCTTGGTCGATTTCCAAAGGTTCATTATTGAAAATAATAAACGAAAACGTACATTTTTGGGCATCATTTTGCCTCAATTTCCAACCGATTCACAAAATATCAGATTTTTCAATATTTTGGTTCCTTTGTTGCTTACTAATTGTACCCAACTATGAAATTGAGGGGACATTATCATCATAGCTCTCTATTTCATGAATTAAGTATTCTTTGTGCCACCATGGAAAAAAAGCTGCGAATTATTACACAATGGTTTATTATTTTCTATATAGATCACTCGACTACAAAATCACCATCCATCCAATATAAGAAAAAAAATCAAAAAAAATCGAAAAAAAAATCTAAATCACCAACCATCGATCGCATTTCGGTCAGCTCTAATTTGAACGGAGATTAGGCCTCTTTTGCGATTCTTAACTCGTGTTTTGATTTATAAATATATATATTTCAATTTAAACCCTTAAATTTTCGTAGGGAGCGAACGGTTTGTCCTACAGAGCTCCGCGTGGTCTCAAAAAATTCTAAAAATTCTATAGAATCTTAAATTGAAGGAAAAACAATACCTTTATATCGAAATTTTTTGAGTTAGGGCGTTTTCAAAATTTCAAAATTGATTTTGGAACCCTTAGGATTGACCTACATCAACCAAAAGCTTCGGGGCACAACTAGACCCCAAATGGAGCCTACTTACCAAATTTCATCAAAATCGGTCAATGCTAAGTGGGGAAAGTGCCGCGTACGGCGGACGGACGGCCAAATTTTGGTTTATTATTTTCAATAATGAACCTTTGGAATCGACCAAGAAAAAAAAAAATTTTAACACCCCCTCAAAATTTGATGGTTTACGTTTCAAGGTACGTAGAATCCAAAAATCGAATAAAAATTTGGCCGTCCGTCCGCCGTACGCGGCACTTTTGCCACTTAGCATTGACCGATTTTGATGAAATTTGGTATGTAGGCTCCATTTGGGGTCTAGTTGTGCCCCGAAGCTTTTGGTTGATGTAGGTCACTTCTAAGGGTTCCAAAATCAATTTTGAAATTTTGAAAACGCCCTAACTCAAAAAATTTTGATATAAAGGTATTGTTTTTCCTTCAATTTAAGATTCTATAGAATTTTTAGAATTTTTTGAGACCACGCGGAGCTCTGTAGGACGAACCGTTCGCTCCCTACGAAAATTTAAGTGTTTATTTTGAAATATATATATATATAAATCAAAACACGAGTGTGAATCGCAAAAGTGGCCTAATCTCCGTTCAAATTAGAGCTGACCAAAATGTAATTAATAGTTGGTGATTTTGATTTTTAAAAAATTTTTTTTTTTTGATTTTTTTTTCTTTTATATTGGATGGTTGGTGATTTTGTAGACGAGTAATCTATATAGAAAAATAATAAACCATTGTGTAGGTAATAATTTGCAGCGTTTTATTCGATTTTTGGATTCTACTTACCTTGAAACGTAAACCATCAAATTTTGAGGGGGTGTTAAAATTTTTTTTTCTTGGTCGATTCCAAAGGTTCATCATTGAAAATAATAAACCAAAATTATTGCTTGTTCTTGTATTTTAAAAAAGATGAACGTGCACTAGTAATGGACAGGTAGAAATCTGAGGGTTTGGTGTTGAAAATTTCTTTTTCTTGCTCGATTCCGAAGGTTTATTATTGAAAATCATAAACCAAAAATGTAGAAATTATGGCTGCCACGAGGAATTTACGTTGGCGCATGCGCTGAGGCTAGGCTTTAGGGGACCAATCTGAGTCGCTCACAGGCCAAGTTTACATGATAATAAATGACCCAAAAAAACACGAGAAATTCGCATTTATTAGGGTTTGTAGTCTCACAAATCTGTGTATCAGACAGACAGACAGACAAGGAGATTCAAATATCAGTCAGCACATGCAGATGCCCCGCGATTAGGGACGGCACGATACTTAGAAGTATCGATACTTCTTTCAATACGATATTTCTCAGGAAGTATCGATACTCGATATCTTTTCGATACCGATATTATAAGATATCGATACTTCGACATTATCTGCTCAAAGTATCGATACCACCGATATTTTCAAATTAATCCACCTAGATTTTGCAAACCAAATAAAAACCCCAATAAATGAGAAATATCAATATATTAATAAAAGCCATTAATTTGAAATGTAATAAAATCCGATAATTTAAACTGTAATAAAAGTCGAGCATTTGAAATGTAATAAAAAATGAATACCTACTTAATCAAGTTCATATTAAATATGAATTTCATATTTAAATAAATTTTATTTCAATTTTTATTTACAACAAACCTCTGTTTAATGGAATGATGTTTTTTCTTCCAATGCAAAGGGAAAGGATCACGTAACAAATTAGTTACAAAACAAATAATATTCATTATCAAATAGTAAAAACAAAAATTTGCCTACAATTAAATGAATTACTACACATGAATTTTGAAAACAAGTGAATAAAAAATGTAACGAAAGTAAAAAATAAAAAGAAAACGACCGAAATGGAAAACACAAATGCGAGGAAGGTTAATGATTATCGATGAAGAATATTAGAAGTGATGTATCTTTTCAATTGAGACTATTCTGAGGTCATTGAGTATTATTCTGTGGCAGAAAAAATGTGGCATTCTTTTCTGGGTACCTACTAATTTGGTTTTTTTTTTAATCAGTCTTCATAGGCAAAAATATCGATAGTATCGCCCAGAAAGTATCGATATCTCCGAGGCAATAGTAGGCAATAGTATCGATACCTATACAGGGTGTCTACCATTTGGATGGAACAAACTTCAAGGATCGATTCCACAACTAATTTGCAACAAAAAATGTCTCCTAGCAATTTTCTCTTAACCCACTCAAAATTCTTTTTTTTCCACTTTGAAGTTTTTATTCGTATTTTTGATCTTGCAGCACTAAAATGGTCATAACTCCCTTATTTCTCATGCTACTTCGAATCTGAGTACACCGTCGGACAGAGCGTTAAATGTCCTATCCATTTAGTGGGAATCCCAGTTTCAAAAAGCCATTTGTAAAAGCAAAAAAATTAATCAAAGTCAACATTTATAATTTTTTTTCGAAAATCGAAAATTTTTCAGGCTAACGATTCTCCTGTAAAAAATACCGCTATCGTGGTGCACTTGACGGGAAAAACTACCCCAAGATCTCACCTTTCCAACGGTATGTCAGTTTTAAGGTCCAAGAGGAAAGTTTCTTTGAAAAAATTGAGTTTTATGCGAAAAAACGTGCTTCTTTAGGCATACTCCGCTGGAGAGTCGACCAAGTATTATTGCCTTCACTTTTCAAGGATTGCAATAAAAAGTCCACCAAATTACATTTCCACTCGTATTTTACGTTTTGGACCTTCCCGAACAATTTTGGTACCGTGTCTGCCCATCTGACAGTCGGTCTGTCTGTCTGGAAGTCCTTGTAGATGGCAAAAGCAAAAGGAAGCTACTGTCCGATTTCGATGAAATTTTCGGCGATGCTCTCCATGAAAATCAAAGTCAAAGCATTAAATTTTCGAAATCAAATTCAAAAATTTTATTTTTTTTTTTATTTAGAAATTACCATTTTTTGGTTTATTATTTTCAATAACAAGCCTTTGGAATCGAGCAAGAAAAAAAAGTTAACTCCCTCTCAAAATGTTGTTTGCCCGTAATAAGTAGCGCTATTGCGGGGCCAGTCAACGGACAAAACTACCCCGGGATCACATCTTTTCTACGTTAAGAATCAGTTTTTCGTTTAATGAGAATAAATATCAGGAAATTGACTTTGTGTAGCAGAAGAATAACTTGAAGAGTTTCATTGACAATAATACTTTATAGTAACCCACGATAGCTCAACTTATTCCAGGTTAACAATAAACCTAAAAAATGGTAATTTATAAAAAAAATTAGAATTTTTGAATTTGTTTTTGAAAATTTAGTGCTTTGACTTTGATTTTCATGGAGAAACTGGACGACTCTCTAGCGGAATATGCCTAAAGAAGCACGTTTTTTCGCATAAAACTCAATTTTTTCAAAGAAACTTTCCTCTTAAACCTTGAAACTGACATACCGTTGGAAAGGTGAGATCTTGGGGTAGTTTTTCCCGTCAAGTGCACCACGATAGCGGTATTTTTTTACAGGAGAATCGTTAGCCTGAAAAATTTCGATTTTCGAAAAAAATTATAAATGTTGACTTTGATTGATTTTTTTGCTTTTACAAATGGCTTTGAGAACCTGGGTTTCCCACTAAATGGATAGGAAATTTAACGCTCTGTCCAACGGTGTACTCAAATTCGAAGTAGCATGAGGAATAAGGGAGTTATGACCATTTTAGTGCTGCAAGATCGAAAATACGAATAAAAACTTTAAAGTGGAAAAATAAGAATTTTGAGTGGGTTAAGAAAAAATTGCTAAAAGACATTTTTTGTTGCAAATTAGTTGTAGAATTGATCCTTGAAGTTTGGTCCATCCAAATGGCAGACACCCTGTATATCGGTATGAGCTTTACATCAAAAGTATCGATACAAATATTGGTATCGATACCGAGAAAGTATCGATACTCCGATATATCGATGGTGTCGTGCCGTCCCTACCCGCGATTGAATTATGAATCACGACGATCCAATTTTGACGCCGATGACTCACCAGCGAGAAAAAGCCCAGACGATCCTGAACGATTGTTTTCTCACGATTACACGGAAAACGTCGCGAGGCGGCCTCGGAGTAGCGAATTCACCCGATTGAATTTCCTGGTCGCTGATTCACAACCCGCGAGGAGTCCAGACGTCGTTCAGATATTTTCAACCCGGATTTTCATCGAGTTTATCGGTCAAAAATATCTATTTTAAGAAGAAAAAAAATTATCATGGTTCAGAAATTGCTAAAATTCAGCAGTAATGTGGATTTAAACGCATTTTGTGAAGTTGACACAATTTTTGTTCCTCATTACGAGTGGTAGGGAAGCATTGTATTCATTATTTTCTATGAAAATATCTGCTTTTTGAAGAAATTAAATTATTATGGTTCAAAAATGTCTAAAAATTGACATTAACATAATTTGAACGATTCTTTCGAGGTTCCGACAATTTTGGGTCCTCATAACCGGCGGTAGGGAATCATTGAATTCCTTGTTTTTTAATAAAAATATCCACTTTCTGAAAAAAAAATTATCAAGTTCAAAAATGGCTAAAATTCAGCAGTAATGTGGATTTAAACGCATTTTGTGAAGTTGACACAATTTTTGTTCCTCATTACGAGTGGTAGGGAAGCATTGTATTCATTATTTTCTATAAAAATATCTACTTTTTGAAGAAATTAAATTACTATGGTTCAAAAATGTCTAAAAATTGACATTAACATAATTTGAACGATTCATTCGAGGTTCCGACAATTTTGGGTCCTCATCACCGGCGGTAGGGAATCATTGAATTCCTTGTTTTTTAATAAAAATATCCACTTTCTGAAAAAAAAATTATCAAGTTCAAAAATGGCTAAAATTTAGCATTAATGTGGATTTGAACGAGTTTTGTGAAGTTTCGACAATTTTTGTTCCTCATTACGAGTGGTAGGGAAGCATTGTATTCATTATTTTCTATAAAAATATCTACTTTTTGAAGAAATTAAATTATTATGGTTCAAAAATGTCTAAAAATTGACATTAACATAATTTGAACGATTCTTTCGAGGTTCCGACAATTTCGGGTCCTCATAACCGGCGGTAGGGAATCATTGAATTCCTTGTTTTTTAATAAAAATATCCACTTTCTGAAGAAAAAAATTATCAAGTTCAAAAATGGCTAAAATTCAGCATTAATGTGGATTTAAACGCATTTTGTGAAGTTGACACAATTTTTGTTCCTCATTACGAGTGGTAGGGAAGCATTGTATTCATTATTTTCTATAAAAATATCTACTTTTTGAAGAAATTAATTTATTATGGTTCAAAAATGTCTAAAAATTGACATTAACATAATTTGAACGATTCATTCGAGGTTCCGACAATTTTGGGTCCTCATCACCGGCGGTAGGGAATCATTGAATTCCTTGTTTTTTAATAAAAATATCCACTTTCTGAAAAAAAATTATCAAGTTCAAAATTGGCTAAAATTCAGCAGTAATGTGGATTTAAACGCATTTTGTGAAGTTGACACAATTTTTGTTCCTCATTACGAGTGGTAGGGAAGCATTGTATTCATTATTTTCTATAAAAATATCTACTTTTTGAAGAAATTAAATTATTATGGTTCAAAAATGTCTAAAAATTGACATTAACACAATTTGAACGACTCTTTCGAGGTTCCGACAATTTTGGGTCCTCATCACCGGCGGTAGGGAATCATTGAATTCCTCGTTTTTTATAAAAATATCCACTTTATGAAAAAAAAAATTATCATCAAGTTCAAAAATGGCTAAAATTCAGCATTAATGTGGATTTGAACGAGTTTTGTGAGGTTTCGACAATTTTTGTTCCTCATTACGAGTGGTAGGGAAGCATTGTATCCATTATTTTCTATAAAAATATCTACTTTTTGAAGAAATTAAATTATTATGGTTCAAAAATGTCTAAAAATTGACATTAACATAATTTGAACGATTCATTCGAGGTTCCGACAATTTTGGGTCCTCATCACCGGCGGTAGGGAATCATTGAATTCCTTGTTTTTTTATAAAAATATCCACTCTCTGAAAAAAAAATTATCAAGTTCAAAAATGGCTAAAATTCAGCAGTAATGTGGATTTAAACGCATTTTGTGAAGTTGACACAATTTTTGTTCCTCATTACGAGTGGTAGGGAAGCATGGTATTCATTATTTTCTATAAAAATATCTACTTTTTGAAGAAATTAAATTACTATGGTTCAAAAATGTCTAAAAATTGACATTAACATAATTTGAACGATTCTTTCGAGGTTCCGACAATTTTGGGTCCTCATCACCGGCGGTAGGGAATCATTGAATTCCTTGTTTTTTAATAAAAATATCCACTTTCTGAAAAAAAATTATCAAGTTCAAAAATGGCTAAAATTCAGCAGTAATGTGGATTTAAACGCATTTTGTGAAGTTGAAACAATTTTTGTTCCTCATTACGAGTGGTAGGGAAGCATTGTATTCATTTTTTTCTATAAAAATATCTACTTTTTGAAGAAATTAAATTATTATGGTTCAAAAATGTCTAAAAATTGACATTAACATAAATTGAACGATTCTTTCGAGGTTCCGACAATTTTGGGTCCTCATCACCGGCGGTAGGGAATCATTGAATTCCTTGTTTTTTTATAAAAATATCCACTTTCTGAAAAAAAATTATCAAGTTCAAAAATGGCTAAAATTCAGCAGTAATGTGGATTTAAACGCATTTTGTGAAGTTGACACAATTTTTGTTCCTCATTACGAATGGTAGGGAAGCATGGTATTCATTATTTTATTTAAAAATATCTGCTTTTTGAAGAAATTAAATTATTATGGTTCAAAAATGTCTAAAAATTGACATTAACATAATTTGAACGATTCATTCGAGGTTCCGACAATTTTGGGTCCTCATCACCGGCGGTAGGGAATCATTGAATTCCTTGTTCTTTAATAAAAATATCCACATTCTGAAAAAAAAAATTATCATCAAGTTCAAAAATAGCTAAAATTCAGCATTAATGTGGATTTAAACGAGTTTTGTGAGGTTTCGACAATTTTTGTTCCTCATTACGAGTGGTAGGAAACTTTGATATTCCTTGTTTTTCCAATGAAAATATCTACTTTTTGAATAAATAAATTATTACAGCTCAGAAACGGCTAAAAATTGCCATTAAAGCGATTTTGAACAATTATTTCGAGGTTCACACAATTTTGGGTCCTCATAACCGGCGGTAGGGAATCAGTGAATTCCTTGTTTTTTAATAAAAATATCCACATTCTGAAAAAAAAATTATCATTAAGTTCAAAAATGGCTAAAATTCAGCATTAATGTGGATTTAAACGAGTTTTGTGAGGTTTCGACAATTTTGGTACCTCATTACGAGTGGTAGGGAACTTTGATATTCCTTGTTTTTTCAATAAAAATATCTACTTTTTGAATAAATAAATTATTACAGCTCAGAAACGGCTAAAAATTGCCATTAACCCTAATTGGACCAACAAAATTTTTCATCGATTTCTGTTGAAATTTCGGTCATAACTTAATTTCGTAACTTCCAACTGCTCACAAAAAAATGTTTCAAAAATTCTGCTCTGTTCAATAAATTTTAAATGGTTCCTATTTCCAATTCGGTGACACCTCGGGACCGATGTGGAATTTCTGAGATTTTTAGTTGCACCGGTGTCAACAACAACCGGTAACAAATGAAGAGAAAACAAGAATATCAGGAATTAATTATGTTCAGAGGACAAAAAATGCGACTTCCAACCACAGAAAAAGGTATCACAGACGAATAGACTTTGTTTCACATTTCACAACAATGTCAGAGAATAATAAATCAAAGGAATAAATGTAAACTTTAATGTTCGGCTGGAAGTTATAAGAAATTGAAATTGAGTTTTCAAACAAAAAAACGTTGCCGTTGGGGAAATTTTAGCCAACAGTGGTACTTGCTCCATATCATTACTCAGACTTCATGGAAAATCGTCGAAATTCGGTGTCAATAGTGACACCATGGTCCGATTAGGGTTAAAGCGATTTTGAACAACTATTTCGAGGTTGACACAATTTTGGTTCCTCATTACTGGCGGTAGGGAGTCAGCGTATTCCTTGTTTTCTATCAAAATATCTACCTTGTGAAGGATAAAAATCATTGCAGTTAAAAAGGGCTAAAAATGAGCACTAATGAGATTTTTAAAGGATGTAACGTATTTTACAGCTCACCATACTTGGCAGACTTTTTTAAAAACATTCCTGCAAGTATCGAATTCTCGAAAAAAAAAGTGACTCGATTTTCTGAGGAAATCGCCGAAAATACATCGTGAATGGTCGAAACTCCCACGGAAAACTTTCCTACTGATTGGAGGATGTCTATTTTGAGAGCTAGCCCCCAACTCCCTCCTCCTCCCGGATGGATCCCGTCTAAACGTCTGATTACAGTCGTGGAGGTCGAAAAATAAGATGAACGATTCAACGGGAACATTGCACGTTCGAGTATCACTCCGATTGATGGTCCCCAGTGAATTTCACCGAGTTGAATAATTTCGGCAATTTTGATGTCATGAATGGCTTTGGAAAATTCGCTCAAGATGCACTCGGAAGCTAAGTATCCTCCAAAATCAAAAATTCCTACCTAAATTCCACTTTAAACCTTATTGAACAACTTTGGTTTCGTGTCTGCCTGTCTGTTATTCGGTCGGTGCGTCCGAAAATCCTTGCACGAGCGTAAATGCCGCTTACTTGAGACTAGCAATCATGTTGCTGACACCAGCTATGTCGTAGTCAGAAACACGAGCGTGAATATCTATTAGTACTTCACATTCATGTTGCTGACACCAGCTATATCGTAGTCAGAAACACGAACGTGAATATCTAATAGTACTTCTCATGCATGTTGCTGACACCAGCTATATCGTAGTCAGAAACACGAGCGTGAATATCTATTAGTACTTCTCATTCATGTTGCTGACACCAGCTATATCGTAGTCAGAAACACGAGCGTGAATATCTATTAGTACTTCTCATTCATGTTGCTGACACCAGCTATATCGTAGTCAGAAACACGAACGTGAATATCTAATAGTACTTCTCATGCATGTTGCTGACACCAGCTATATCGTAGTCAGAAATACGAGCGTGAATATCTATCAGTACTTCACATTCATGTTGCTGACACCAGCTATATCGTAGTCAGAAACACGAGCGTGAATATCTATTAGTACTTCACATTCATGTTGCTGACACCAGCTATATCGTAGTCAGAAACACGAACGTGAATATCTAATAGTACTTCTCATGCATGTTGCTGACACCAGCTATATCGTAGTCAGAAACACGAGCGTGAATATCTATTAGTACTTCTCATTCATGTTGCTGACACCAGCTATATCGTAGTCAGAAACACGAGCGTGAATATCTATTAGTACTTCTCATTCATGTTGCTGACACCAGCTATATCGTAGTCAGAAACACGAACGTGAATATCTAATAGTACTTCTCATGCATGTTGCTGACACCAGCTATATCGTAGTCAGAAATACGAGCGTGAATATCTATCAGTACTTCACATTCATGTTGCTGACACCAGCTATATCGTAGTCAGAAACACGAGCGTGAATATCTATTAGTACTTCTCATTCATGTTGCTGACACCAGCTCATCGTAGACTGAAACACGAGCATGAAACTCGCCCACTTGACACTTCACATTCATGTTGCTGACACCAGCTATACCGTAGTCAGAAATACGAGCGTGAATATCTATTAGTACTTCTCATTCATGTTGCTGACACCAGCTCTATCGTAGTCAGAAACACGAGCGTGAATATCTAATAGTACTTCTCATGCATGTTGCTGACACCAGCTCATCGTAGTCAGAAACACGAGCATGAAACTCGCCCACTTGACACTTCACATTCATGTTGCTGACACCAGCTATACCGTAGTCAGAAATACGAGCGTGAATATCTATTAGTACTTCTCATGCATGTTGCTGACACCAGCTATTTCGTAGTCAGAAACACGAGCGTGAATATCTATTAGTACTTCTCATGCATGTTGCTGACACCAGCTATATCGTAGTCAGAAACACGAGCGTGAATACCGATTTGCGCTTCTCATGCATGTTGCTGACACCAGCTCTATTTTGGTCAGAAATACGAGCGTGAATACTGATTTGCACTTTGGAGTCAGAAACATTAACAAAACTTGGATTTTTTGCTCAATATTTTCCTCAAGTTTTCGTCCGAAACGACACAGAAAATTTTCAAAATTTCAAGTCAATTACAGTAGCTTCATTTTTTTTTTTAATTCGTTAATATTAAAGGTAATTGAAAAATATCATTCGATTTCGATTCAAGGATTGTGTGGTAGGGGGGTCCCCTATGAATCATCATTTTATCATCAAATAGAAACTACTTCTTCTATAGGTACTTGGAGTTTTGAAATTAAGCCAAATAGAAGCCAGATGGTGCGCGTTTTGGTGTTTTGGGTGAGGTCTTGCAAATGCAGGGGTATGGAGTGCCGCAGGGCACGGTTATTGGGCCTATACTGTACGCATTATATGCCAATCAGTTTTTTAAATCGGAAGCGGTGTCAATGGGTGAGGCAGTGATGTTTGCCGATGGCACAGTTATGATTTTTAGTGGTGGCTCATGGCACGAAACATTCAGAAAGGCTGAGACTGGTCTGAAATTTATTAGTTCTTGGTTGATAGAGAACAAATTAACCCTTAACGTAAGCAAAACAGTTTTTTTGCCGTTTTCATGGTCTGTGAAAACTATGCCTTCGGAGGACATGATATTGAAACTTCACCGAGTTGATTGTCAAGCCCCCAGTACGTGTCCATGCCCTCCTTTAAACCGTTCTAACCAAGTTAGGTACTTAGGACTAATTATTGACAATTTATTGAAATGGGATAGGCATATTGGTACTCTTCAGGGCAAACTAAGAAAATGTATTTACGTTTTTTCCTTTCTAAAGAAAATATTGAGCACTGATATACTCAGACAGATTTACTGTGCGCTCGTCCAGTCTCTGCTACTCTACGCTTTACCAATTTGGGGTAGTGCCTATGAAAGTACTCTCCACAAGATTGTTGTACTCCAAAAATATTTTGTACGAGCGGTTTCTAAATTAGACAGCAAACCCCATACAAGTCCTTTGTTTGTAAAACTAAATCTCTTAAATCTCCGCTGCTGTACAGCAGTTACTTAAAAGTAGTGAATTTTCTACTCCGACCCACTCTATTTTTACCCGATTTGCTAATAACGACTCGCTATCTCTTCCAAAATTAAACTTTACAGCTTCTCAAAAATTTTTCCCCTATCAAGGCATTCTAACTTTTAATAGTTTTCCTAATACAACTAGAGTTGAATTAATTCAGCAATTAAGAAATAACCCTAAGAAAATAAAAATTGTTTAAAAAAAATTATTTTCTTACAGGTAGTTAAAACCATAATATAAGTAGGTATAACAACATGAAATAAAAATATTGTAATTCTGCGACCACCATTATTAAAATTTCGATTGAATAGTATACTTACACTTTGTACAATTTCATTATACTTTTGCTAATTGCCGAGCGATGAGCAAGTTGCTCATTCCCCAACACGGGCTGGTGCCCATATGGGGAATTATATTTCCGAATACTTTAATTTCACCTAAGACATGTGCTGTATTTTTGTAATGGAAATAAATAAACTTAAAAAAAATATATATATATATATATATATATATTAACTGAACAGCGGCTCGTTTACACGAGGATGCTATGTGCCACACCAACTTAGCAGACTTTTTTATAACTCTGCTTGCTGTTCGCGATGTAAGATTGCAACATTCAAAGGCTCATTTTCGATCACTTCGAACCGAAATCGACGGATTTCTCATCTCGCTGACGTTTTTGCTTCGATAGGAATCAACGGAAGAAAAACCGGGTAGCCTTGAAACGCGTCGTCTCGTTGCTACGAGAAAAACAGCTGAACCGCAGAATTCGACACCTACGAGTGCCTTCCTTCACCCCCCCCCCCCCTCCTCTCGACCACCACCACCAATCAAAGTCCTTGGAGAACGATAAAAAAAACGAACAAAAGGGAAATCGCGCGACCTCGATCCGCGTTTTCTTCAGGCGAATTTTTCGGTCCAGCATCAATCGTTCATTGGATCCCCCAGGTGGAATGCCGAGTTGCATTCACGCTCGTGTTTCTGACTACCATAGAGCTGGTGTCAGCAACATGCATGATAATAAGGAATTTCACCATGTCGGAATTTCCTATTTTTTACCCCAAAATCGGATTCAGCACCTCTAAAAACCCCCTAAGGCAAACTTTCAGCCCGAACTTCCTAATTTACGAATAAACAAAACAGTGTAGAAAATAAGAATGTTTAAAAGAACCGGGAAAATGACGTCATCCCGGAATAGTTCATTTATGGCCGCTTGAAGTGCTGAGATTGAGAAATCTATAGTCCCCAGATGCAAAATTTCATGAAACAGTAAAGTTCGAAATCGAAAAACTGAAGAAATAAATATAAAAAGGAAGAAGGGGAAAATTAGGTTTCCCCTGTTTTTGTTTGATAATTTTCCTCTTAGAAAACACGATTTCGTCGTCCCAAAGGGCAACACTGGGAGAAGACTGGGCGATCCGAACAGCCCAATCAGCGAGCGTTCCCGCTCCAAGTCCGTTTTCCTGGTTAGATTTGAAATCAAAAATTTTGATTGTCTCCCAAAAATAACAGGAGACTTATTTTCCGAAATCAACCTGATTTTCATCTATCCCACACCATTAACTATTCAGGAAAAATGCAAACAGAATTCGGTGAAATTCCTCATTGCAAATCGGTATTCACGCTCGTGTTTCTGACTACGAGAGAGCTGGTGTCAGCAACATGCATGATAAGCGCTAATCGGTATTCACGCTCGTGTTTCTGGCAACGATAGACCTGGTGTCAGCAACATGCATGATAATTGCAAATTGGTATTCACGCTCGTGTTTCTGACTGCGATAGAGCTGGTGTCAGCAACATGCATGAGAAGTGCAAATCGGTATTCACGCTCGTGTTTCTGACTACGAGAGAGCTGGTGTCAGCAACATGCATGATAATTGCAAATTGGTATTCACGCTCGTGTTTCTGGCAACGATAGACCTGGTGTCAGCAACATGCATGATAATTGCAAATTGGTACTCACGCTCGTGTTTCTGACTGCGATAGAGCTGGTGTCAGCAACATGCATGAGAAGTGCAAATCGGTATTCACGCTCGTGTTTCTGGCAACGATAGACCTGGTGTCAGCAACATGCATGATAATTGCAAATTGGTACTCACGCTCGTGTTTCTGACTACGATAGAGCTGGTGTCAGCAACATGCATGATAATTGCAAATTGGTATTCACGCTCGTGTTTCTGACTACGATAGAGCTGGTGTCAGCAACATGCATGAGAAGTGCAAATCGGTATTCACGCTCGTGTTTCTGGCAACGATAGACCTGGTGTCAGCAACATGCATGATAATTGCAAATTGGTACTCACGCTCGTGTTTCTGACTGCGATAGAGCTGGTGTCAGCAACATGCATGAGAAGTGCAAATCGGTATTCACGCTCGTGTTTCTGACTACGATAGAGCTGGTGTCAGCAACATGCATGATAATTGCAAATTGGTATTCACGCTCGTGTTTCTGACTACGATAGAGCTGGTGTCAGCAACATGTATGAGAAGCGCAAATCGGGTTTCACGCTCGTGTTTCTGACTACGATAGAGCTGGTGTCAGCAACATGCATGATAATTGCAAATTGGTATTCACGCTCGTGTTTCTGACTACGATAGAGCTGGTGTCAGCAACATGCATGAGAAGTGCAAATCGGTATTCACGCTCGTGTTTCTGACTACGATAGAGCTGGTGTCAGCAACATGCATGAGAAGCGCTAATCGGTATTCACGCTCGTGTTTCTGACTACGATAGAGCTGGAGTCAGCAACATGTATGAGAAGTACAAATCGGTATTCACGCTCGTATTTCTGACTACGATAGAGCTGGTATCAGCAACATGCATGAGAAGTGCAAATCGGTATTCACGCTCGTGTTTCTGACTACGATAGAGCTGGTGTCAGCAACATGCATGAGAAGCGCTAATCGGTATTCACGCTCGTGTTTCTGACTACGATTGAGCTGGTATCAGCAACATGCATGAGAAGTGCAAATCGGTATTCACGCTCGTGTTTCTGACTACGATTGAGCTGGTGTCAGCAACATGCATGAGAAGTGCAAATCGGTATTCACGCTCGTGTTTCTGACTACGATAGAGCTGGTGTCAGCAACATGCATGAGAAGCGCTAATCGGTATTCACGCTCGTGTTTCTGACTACGATAGAGCTGGTATCAGCAACATGCATGAGAAGTGCAAATCGGTATTCACGCTCGTGTTTCTGACTACGATTGAGCTGGTGTCAGCAACATGCATGAGAAACGCTAATCGGTATTCACGCTCGTGTTTCTGACTACGATAGAGCTGGTGTCAGCAACATGCATGAGAAACGCAAATCGGTATTCACGCTCGTGTTTCTGACTACGATAGAGCTGGTGTCAGCAACATGCATGAGAAACGCAAATCGGTATTCACGCTCGTGTTTCTGACTACGATATAGCTGGTGTCAGCAACATGCATGAGAAGCGCAAATCGGTATTCACGCTCGTGTTTCTGACTACGATAGAGCTGGTGTCAGCAACATGCATGATAATTGCAAATCGGTATTCACGCTCGTGTTTCTGACTACGATAGAGCTGGTGTCAGCAACATGCATGATAATTGCAAATCGGTATTCACGCTCGTGTTTCTGACTACGATAGAGCTGGTGTCAGCAACATGCATGAGAAACGCAAATCGGTATTCACGCTCGTGTTTCTGACTACGATATAGCTGGTGTCAGCAACATGCATGAGAAGCGCAAATCGGTATTCACGCTCGTGTTTCTGACTACGATAGAGGTGGTGTCAGCAACGTGCATGAAAAGCGCAAATCGGTATTCACGCTCGTGTTTCTGACTGCGATAGAGCTGGTGTCAGCAACATGCATGAGAAACGCAAATCGGTATTCACGCTCGTGTTTCTGACTACGATAGAGCTGGTGTCAGCAACATGCATGAGAAACGCAAATCGGTATTCACGCTCGTGTTTCTGACTGCGATAGAGCTGGTGTCAGCAACATGCATGAGAAACGCAAATCGGTATTCACGCTCGTGTTTCTGACTGCGATAGAGCTGGTGTCAGCAACATGCATGAGAAACGCAAATCGGTATTCACGCTCGTGTTTCTGACTACGATAGAGCTGGTGTCAGCAACATGCATGAGAAACGCAAATCGGTATTCACGCTCGTGTTTCTGACTGCGATAGAGCTGGTGTCAGCAACATGCATGAGAAACGCAAAACGGTATTCACGCTCGTGTTTCTGACTACGATAGAGCTGGTGTCAGCAACATGCATGAGAAGCGCAAATCGGTATTCACGCTCGTGTTTCTGACTACGATAGAGCTGGTGTCAGCAACATGCATGAGAAGCGCAAATCGGTATTCACGCTCGTGTTTCTGACTACGATTTCAGTTTAAGGAACAGTCGGTCGTTCGGGGTTAGTACTTCCCGAAATTAGCGGCGCTCAAACTTTGAAAGTTGTACGGAAATTCGACATTTTCAAGGATTTTCGAAATTCATAGTGCGTCAGTCTAGGGAATTTAAAAACTAATATATTTCCGCTGGAATCATCAAAATCGAAGATGGGGAAAAACCGTTCGTATCGTTTTTCCATAAATTTAAAACAATATTGCGTTTTTAGAATCGAATGAGACCACCCAGAGCTCGGTAGGACCAACCGTTCGCTCCCTACTAAGTTGGTGGTGACAATGGCAAAGCCGTGTTCTTTGCAGACGAGTGATCTATATTGAAAAATAATAAACTTTTGTGTAATTTGCAGCGTTTTTCTTTGGCAATTATTTTTGATGATTCCACCAGCAATATTTTTTTTTCAATTCCCTGGAGTGTTGCACTAATGAATTTCGAAAATCCTTGAAAATTTCAAATTTAGGTACATACAACTTTTAAACTTTGAGAGCCGGTAATTTCGGGAAATAATAACCCGGAACACGAGCCGACTGAGAGGCCACTGAATGTTAAGGACTGTTTTTCAACCTTGAAAAGTGAAAACAATGCTTCTGGTAGACTCGAAAGCAACCGGGAAGATAAAATATAAGGGTAAGGGAAGTAGTGTGAGGCCTTTCACCACATTCCTGTCGCCTGTCTCTGTCTCTGTGTCTGTTGTCTTCAGAGGGAGACCTTGAAGTTCAACCTGACATCTGAGAGCCTCGCGTGTCGCCTTTCTTTGTCTCTCGATGACGTCACTTCTGTCTCGGATCGCTTCTAATTTTTTTGTGCTCCCAACGGGGGTCCTATCTAGACGATTCAACCTCAACTGGGAGGTGTTCGAAATCAACGGAATTCAGTTAATGGGGTGCGCATCGATGGTATGAATATGAATATGGGTCATTTCAAAATTTGGAGTTATTTTGTCCTCGAACTTTTCCATAAATTATTGTTGAAGTTTTAGCGAATTTTCAAAGAAAATGAAGCTATTGCAATGGCCTCAAAATTTTTAGAATCGACTTTTTCGAAAAATTTTCACACTGAAATCCGTTTTGGAACATTCTGAAACAATCCCTGAAGTTTTTCCAAAAAATCATATATATATATATATATATGTCATTCCGGACGATAACTTGAGTAATTGTTTAAAATTTTTTTTTTAGTTTTTGCCAAAATGTTTGTAACAACAAACCATAGGTCAAGTTCGTTAACCAGCAATTTTGGAGAATCCAAAGTGGTCCAAAATTCAAAAATAGCTTCATTTTCCTTGAAAATTCGCTAAAACTCCAAAAAAATGGGTTTTTTCCGTTTTTTGTGGTTTTTACATTGAAAATCATGGTAATTTATGGTATATTCGGATTCAGCACAAAATTTCTGATATGAATGCTTTTTTCAAAAATGAAAATTGTCCAAAATTAAGAAAAGTTTGTAGCTATATATATATATATATATAATGAATACGTGCGTATATTTGTTGTAACCAGAAATGCAGTAGCCGTGTGGGTACTCTATGAGTTCATGTGCAAAAAAAAATAAGATAAAATAAATTTAAAAAAAAAAAAAAAAAAGAGTCCTCGTTCAAATATTTAATCGACAACTGCCACCTATAGAAACGTTTAAAACCGAGTGTATTATTGAAAATCGCACGATTTTTTCGTACATATCGCGAATATATTTAAATGTTATTAGATTAATTACTTAGATGCAGCAGGTAACGCACCAAGGAGAAAAAAATGTGATAAACAAGGTGACTTGTTGTGATGAGGTTGGGAACAAGTGATCATGAACGCGATCTGTCGCACTCATCTTTAACTACGTCCAGGAGCTTCCCCAATCAGAACGCTTCTCGGGCTTCCAGATTCAGCTTTCAGCCCAGTGATTTCACGTCTTCCGGGACGTCGATTATTGGTGTAAAAGCATGTAAAAAAAATATATACATATATATAAACCAAGAATCGAAAAAAAAAACTTTCTACAACAAATTGCAACACCATTGGTCCTTTTCTTAACCACACCTTAAACTGGATGATTTCTTTGAAAATTCGCTCATTAATTCATGCTGCATGAATGGACTTTTTATTTTATGTTTTTTCTCCCGTAAACGTCCTTTGTTTTGACCACTGAGGCAGATCCTGAAGTGGGCGCCCACTTTATCAAGTAGTTTCAAATTTATAGAATTTTGAATTTTTTTTCCATAATTTCGACTTTGTAGGGAGAGAGAAAACCAAGTGTGAGTTGAACTCATGAAACCTTTTTATTCCTTTAAAATACGAGAATCTTAGTTTAGGAGTCTCTTTTACTTATCGCAATCACAGTCCGAAGCTAAAATCTAGGTACATCAGAATTATCAGATTCTTCAAGTCTTTCAATCAGTCTAATCTTTCGTAAAATGTGGGTTAATGAAAAGTCAGAATTATATGACCCAGCGGTGTAAATAGTTCAGGTAACTCTTAAAAATGTAAACGGCTTTGAAAAAAAAACGTCTCTCCCTGCAATTCCATCTCTCTTCCTACAAACCAGCCTCTTCCCAGAAGTTGTAGGGAGAGAGATTTGTGAGGTTATCACTCTCTACTGGCCTAACCATTATTGATTCTGAACGTTAGAAAAAATACATAACACTATGGCATTCATAATTGTAATTTGAGTTTAATTAAACTTAGTTGAACACTTACCCTGATGTGTGAGGTGGTTGTAGGGAGAGAGAATAAAACCTTGTGACAGCATCAAAACATAGCAAAAACCCTTCCAATTCATGGAATTTTCGTTCGTTTCTAATTTATTCCTGAAGAGGAGAGTATCCTGGACCAATAACATTTTTTACCTAAATTAAAATATGAATATAGGGTTCTCCAAAAATTTTCAAAGTTCCCAACCTACCCTCTGTGACAGGTGTAGGGCAACATGCATGAGATGCGCTAATCGGTATTCACGCTCGTGTTTCTGACTACGATAGAGCTGGTGTCAGCAACATGCATGAGAAGTGCAAATCGGTATTCACGCTCGTGTTTCTGACTTCGATATAGCTGGTGTCAGCAACATGCATGAGAAGCGCAAATCGGTATTCACGCTCGTGTTTCTGACTACGATAGAGCTGGTGTCAGCAACATGCATGAGAAGCGCAAATCGGTATTCACGCTCGTGTTTCTGACTACGATAGAGCTGGTGTCAGCAACATGCATGAGAAGCGCAAATCGGTATTCACGCTCGTGTTTCTGACTTCGATATAGCTGGTGTCAGCAACATGCATGAGAAGCGCAAATCGGTATTCACGCTCGTGTTTCTGACTACGATAGAGCTGGTGTCAGCAACATGCATGAGAAACGCAAATCGGTATTCACGCTCGTGTTTCTGACTACGATAGAGCTGGTGTCAGCAACACGCATAAGAAGCGCAAATCGGTATTCACGCTCGTGTTTCTGACTACGATATAGCTGGTGTCAGCAACATGCATGAGAAGCGCAAATCGGTATTCACGCTCGTGTTTCTGACTACGATAGAGCTGGTGTCAGCAACATGCATGAGAAACGCAAATCGGTATTCACGCTCGTGTTTCTGACTACGATAGAGCTGGTGTCAGCAACATGCATGAGAAACGCAAATCGGTATTCACGCTCGTGTTTCTGACTACGATAGAGCTGGTGTCAGCAACATGCATGAGAAGCGCAAATCGGTATTCACGCTCGTGTTTCTGACTACGATAGAGCTGGTGTCAGCAACATGCATGAGAAACGCAAATCGGTATTCACGCTCGTGTTTCTGACTACGATAGAGCTGGTGTCAGCAACACGCATAAGAAGCGCAAATCGGTATTCACGCTCGTGTTTCTGACTACGATATAGCTGGTGTCAGCAACATGCATGAGAAGCGCAAATCGGTATTCACGCTCGTGTTTCTGACTACGATAGAGCTGGTGTCAGCAACATGCATGAGAAGCGCAAATCGGTATTCACGCTCGTGTTTCTGACTACGATAGAGCTGGTGTCAGCAACATGCATGAGAAGCGCAAATCGGTATTCACGCTCGTGTTTCTGACTACGATAGAGCTGGTGTCAGCAACATGCATGAGAAACGCAAATCGGTATTCACGCTCGTGTTTCTGACTACGATAGAGCTGGTGTCAGCAACATGCATGAGAAGCGCAAATCGGTATTCACGCTCGTGTTTCTGACTTCGATATAGCTGGTGTCAGCAACATGCATGAGAAGCGAAAATCGGTATTCACGCTCTTGTTTCTGACTACGATAGAGCTGGTGTCAGCAACATGCATGAGAAGCGCAAATCGGTATTCACGCTCGTGTTTCTGACTACGATAGAGGAATTCATGGAATTTTCGTTCGTTTCTAATTTATTCCTGAAGAGGAGAGTATCCTGGACCAATAACATTTTTTACTTAAATTAAAACATGAATATAGAGTTCTCCAAAAATTTTCGAAGTTCCCAACCTACCCTTTGTGACAGGTGTAGGGAGAGAGAATTGGGATCATTAATGATTTTTAATTATCTGAGTTAATTGATTAGTGAAATTCATTCTAAGTGATCTTTGTAGACACCAACCTGCTGTATCTCTCTGAAAAAAAATCCGAATTTCCAAGACAAATAGAGTGATCACAAAAGCTGCGTGACAAGAAATAACCCCAAATTTTGAAATGACCCACATGCTTTTTATTTTCATTATACATGAAATGTATATAACAATCGTCAATAAACAGTTATAAAATCAAGCAATGGTAAAAATAGTCCTATAAAAAGTAACATGTCATAAAGTAATAATGTAAAAAATAATTTAAAAAAGAGGAAACCGGCCATTCAATGTAAAAACAAGACAATAATGAAGATAACAAGTTGCGTGATGCGCTAAAGCCGCAGAAAGCGGTGCGGGGCCAGAGGGGAGGCCCGACCCCACCCGGGCCCACTCACCATGGTGGCGTCCCAAAACCAAAAACGCAAACGGCTCACGAAAGAGTCGCTGGCGATTCGGCGTATGAGCGCACCAGAGGGCGCCACCCCCGAGCGAGAAATGTTTTTCGATAGTATCGATACTTCTTCGATCAAGTGTGGTAATCAAAATATTGCCTAAGATAGATCAAGTATCTTTTGTAATCGTTGCAATTTGCATGATACACATTTCAGTTAAACCACTGGTCAGTTCAGGTCAACCTAAATCGTCCAAACAACAACAACCAAATACCTGAATATTTGAATTTGATACTGATACGATAATTTGATAATGATGATGGAAAGATTCGACACTATCAAATGCATCCAAAGGGGGGGTGCGCCTTGATTTTTTTTTAGATTTTTAATCGAAAGTAGACTACATCCTGAGAATTTCGGCACCAACCGCGACCTTCCAGCGTGAGTAGATCTGTTTCTATGATTTTTCAAAGTTTCGACCGTTTATGACGTCACGCGCCCCTCTCGCCTGGGCGGGACCCCGCAGCCCACTGTGACGTCATAAACGGTCGAAACTTTAAAAATTCATAGGAAAAGATCTACACACGCTAGCAGGTCGCGGTTGGTGCCAAAATTCTCGGAATGAGGTCTACCTTAGATTAAAATTAACAATAAACAGTTTTTCCTACCCAGACGCACACCCTATTGTCGAAAAAATGCAGCTATTGCACCGGACTCGACATTTTTAGCACGGACTGGAACATTTTGAAAATTGTTATAATTGAAAACAGTTCGGGTACATTCTAAATGTTTGAAATTAAATTTGACCCCTCAGCCTCCTGCCGCCGGGCAGTGGTCCAGAATCGTCAAAAAGCGCTCAAAACGTGATTTTTTAAGGTATTTTCTCCAAACACGTGGACCCTAAATATGTGTTAGGTAGTATAATATAGCATATAGCATATAGCATAATATATAAGTATAATATAGCATAGTATAATATAGCATATAGTATAATATAGTATAATATAGCAAAAGTTGTAGACAAGAGAAATCTGATGCGAGTAAATTCTTTACTTTTTCAGTAACCCCGTCCTTGATGACGATTCGAAAAATGAAAAAATATTTTTTTTTGTCCTTCGAACATCATTTTAAAACAAGAAAACGTGCGTCAACCTAGTCGGCCTGAACAAGTGAAATTAAAGTAACGATTTTGTTACGTCGGAATTTCGGACATATTCATCATTTCCAGTACTTTAATGATTAACCGCCGTCCTTTAATAAACAGTGGGGGGCCTAAAACTCAAGAAATGACACTCACATATTATGTGAGAAATTTGATACAGAAGGCAAAACTGTATACAAATCGAAGAAATGAACAGCGATCGCATTTTATATATCAAATTTTCAGATAAAATTTGAATGGAGATTAGACCTCTTTTGCGATTCACACTCATGATTCTGTTTTATCGAAGGAAAACACCTTCGAGTACTCGTAGGGACCGAACGGTTTGTCCGACAGAGCTCCGCGTGGTCTCAAACATTTTTTAAAACTCAATACTATTGAAAATTGGTGAAAAACGCTGCAAATTATTACACAACGGTTTATTATTTTTATATAGATTACTCGTCTACAAAATCATCAACCATCCAATATGAAAAAAAAGAAAAAAAAATCAAAATTTTTTTTTTTTAAATAAAAAAAATCAAAATCAACCATCGATTGCATTTTGGTCAGCTAAAATTTGAACGGAGATTAGGCCTCTATTGCGATTCACACTCGTGTTTTGATTTATATATATATATATATTTCAATATAAACCCTTAAATTTTCGTAGGGAGCGAACGGTTTGTCCTACAGAGCTCCGCGTGGTCTCAAAAAATTCTAAAAATTCTATAGAATCTTAAATTGAAGGAAAAACAATACCTTTATATCGAAATTTTTAGAGTTAGAGCGTTTTCAAAATTTCAAAATTGATTTTGGAACCCTTAGAAGTGACCTACATCAACCAAAAGCTTCGGGGCACAACTAGACCCCAAATGGAGCCTACATACCAAATTTCATCAAAATCGGTCAATGCTAAGTGGCAAAAGTGCCGCGGACGGCGGACGGACGGCCAAATTTTTATTCGATTTTTGGATTCTACGTACCTTGAAACGTAAACCATCAAATTTTGAGGGGGTGTTAAAATTTTTTTTTTCTTGCTCGATTCCAAAGGCTTATTATTGAAAATAATAAACCAAAATTGAATAATATTCCTAATAGTTGGTAGGAGTTGTCAGTCTTTGGAAGACATCGAGGTATGGAGATTGATGAGAGAAGATGAAGCTCAGAGGTATATTGTTGCCACAGAGCCTTGACTTCATTTGGAACATCATCGTCCCAACCTAGGTTACACTTCCAAGTCTCCTGCATAATGCATTTGGCGTAGAAGACTGTCGGAGCCAAATAGCCAAGAGGATCATAGAGCCGCGCAATGGTTGACAGAATTACTCTCTTGGTGAAACCTGAAGCAGGAGCAGAAACTTCATATGAGAGTGTATCAGAAGTTGGACACCACTTCATGCCCAAAATCTTCGTAGACATTGTCTCATCAGCACATAGGTCCACTGATTGAGATGACGGAGATTCATCTTGAAGGAGTGAAGGAAGATTCGTTGCCCATTTGCTGAGCTGCATACAACCTCTACCAAGTATCTCCACCAACTCACGCTTCAACTCCCTGAGTTCGTGCTTAGAATCTCTCCCAACAACAATGTCGTCAACATATACGTTATTGAGCAACACATGTGCGGCATTGGGATAAGCACGGCCCTCATCATGGGCAAGCTGATGTATAACACGTTGTGACAGGTAGGGTGCACTGCGAGTACCATATGTCACGGTGTTGAGCTGGTAGAAGGTAACTGGCTTGCGCGGATCATCTCTCCAAGCGATCTGTTGATAGCATCGATCATTGTGAGTGACCTCAATTTGACGGAACATCTTCACAATGTCGCATGTAAAGACATAGCGATATCTTCTGAAACTCAAAACAATATTACAGATGTCGGCTTGCAGTTTTGGTCCAGTCAGTAGATGGTCATTCAAGGATCCACCTATTGAGCGGCAGCTTGCATCAAATACCACCCGTATTTTTCTCTCATCCCCATTTGTTCGGTAAACAGGGTGATGCGGGATGATATACTTTGGAGGAGTATTAGCGACACTCATGTGACCCAGGTCCTCATACTCCTTCATGAACTTGACATAATCCTGGCGGAGTTGAGGATCCTTAGCTAATTTAGCTTCAAGGGAATAGAGACGAGTAAGAGCTTGATTTGTGTTGGGTACTATGTTGGGCTGATCCACTTTGAATGGTAGTGAAACAACATACCTACCCTCGATGGTGCGAGTATGGGTATTCACAAAATGCTGTTCACAGCGCTCATCCTCAGGCGAGGTAATCGATGACTGAGAGGGTTCCTCGAGCAGCCAGAATTTCTCAATGAGTGAGTCAGTGTCCTGATATGCAAGCAATGAGACTGCGTGAGATCCATTGGTCTCACCAAAGACTCGTCCAACAACTGTGAACCCAAAGACAGTGCTGATTAGGCGGGGTCCATCCTCGTAGATCACAATAGGTGCTCCAGTGACTACTTCTGGGTAGAGATCCGCTCCAATCAAGAATGATATTGGACCTGGTTCAGTGAAGTCTGGGTCGCTCAGACAGTAAGAACGGTAGTCCTCCCACATGCCTGAGTGAATCGGCATTTGTGGCAGAGGAGGAGTGATAGTAGGTACGACAATTGCTTCTGTCCTCAACTTGTTGCAGTTGTTAGGGTTGAATGACAAGGAAACTTTGCCTTTGATGTTATGGAGTGGAGAGTTGTTCACCCCAGATATGGCACCTTTGTAAGGTTTGCAAACCATATTCAGTTTGGATGCACACTTAGTCGTGATCATCGTATACTGAGATCCAGCATCCAGCAATCCTCTGAAACGCTGCAACCTACCCTGAGCATCAGGAATAAGTGCAACTACTGTTCCCAGGAGCACACCAGCAACTTCAGGAGACACACTCGTGCCAGAAAAACCTGGGTTCTGGGAACCAGATGGGCCTGCAGTGGCAGTAGGAGTTTTTGCAGGGTCCTTAGGCAAGAGATGAAGTGACGTGTGGTGTCTCCCTTCACATTCCCGGCAGACAAACTTTGATGTGCACTCCCTTGTGCGATGAGCTGGGTGCAGGCAATTGCGGCAACCTTGGAACTGATTCAAAGCATTGAGCCGCTGCGGAGGATCCATGGCAAGATATTTGGGACATGAAGGTATAATATGCCGTTGTTTGCAGATGAAGCAGTTTGAGTTTTCCTCACCTGACTTCCTGCTAGGCTTAGACTTATCACCATCTTGGCTACTGGTGTGAGCCAACAGGGCTTGTCCCTTCTTACCAAATTTATTCGGAGAGCGCATGGCATTGCTCTGCTGCACGGGTTTGGCATTGTACGTTTTGGGGATAGTACTGTCTGTGAGTCTAAGTACATGGTAACGAGACTGCACAAAATCTTTCAAGGTATCAAATTTAGGGAATGCAGTATCCATATTTGCAAGTTCAAAGGCTTGACGTGTTTTAGGGTCAAGTACCCGAAGTGCCAGTTCACACAGTAGGTAGTCTTCCATTGCAGGGATATTCAAGTTCTTCAATGAAGAGATACTCTCAGAAACCTGTGATAGATACAACTGCAAAGAGTCACCAGTTGGTTGACCAGCAGGCATCTTGAAGGTAAGAAGGCGCTCAAGGTATGAGGAAGCCAGCTTGCGCTTATCGTCATACACGCGTACTAATGCGTTCCAGGCCTGCTCAAAATTGATGTCAGTAACCTGTATGTGTTTTATAACACCTAAAGCAGGTCCCTCTAGATAAGACACAAGATACTGAAAGCGTTCACCATCAGTAAGTGAATGCTCATCCTTGACACAGGCGCAGAATAATTGTTTGAAAGATGGCCATTCTGCCCAGTTGCCAGAGAACCGCTTAATTTGGATTTTGGGTAGCATTGCCCTAGGTTTGGAAGTAGGAGGTAGCATGCCAGTGGAATTCATTGTGAAGTCCATCGACGAGTGTTGTACAGGTTGTTGCACAGGTGTGAGTTGCACGTAGTAATTATGGCACTCGAAGTAGTTTCTCTTTGTAGCAGTTCGAAGTGCATCATCATCTGCAGTGGGAAATACAGGATCTATGCCATAGACCTCACAAACATCAATGGCATTATCGCATTCTTCTTTGAAGGCAGCATATGTTCTATCAACTGTCGTGAACATACCTATAAACAATGGCTTATCAGCAGCTGAATGTAGGGCTGATGCACCAATCCTACGAATATCCTCAAGTTCGCCAGCAAGCTCCTTGATTGAGCGCCTCAATTTTGCCAACTGCCTAACACCACTGTCAGGGGTAGGAGGTGACATTATGATAATAAAAGAGGAACAAAGAACCAAATTACTATTAAATGCACGTAGGAAAACCTGGTAATGATAAAGCAGATAATGTAGCTAATGCCAAGATGCAAGTAATTAGCTGTTTAGACGGAACAAAACAACAACAATATAGGTAATTATTAAATAAATTTGCAAGGTTTTATAAAATATTACCTTAGAATAAGTAAAATTTCAATAAGAAATAAATAATAGGTAGGTACACACAAAATAGAATTTTTGAAAGAGATCAACAAGTAGGTAATGTGCAGTTTGCACGAAAAAAAAAGGTGTAAAATGCGAGAAATTTACAAGTAAATATCCTAAAGTGAAGTTTAGAAGTAGAAAATTGTCTTCTCAATTTCACAAAATGCAATTTATAGGTCACTGGTTCAAATATTAGGCTCGAGACGACCAGAAATTATGGATTGAATTGGGGTGGCACTATGTGCTTACCTATTACTCCAATCCAATTAGTAAAGTAGGTAATAGTTAAGTAGGTTGAGAAGTAGTTGTGGAAAACGAAGTATAGGGCCAAATTGGCGGCATGCAATGCGCTAACCAAGTTTGATAGGTACCTACACCTAGAGTCCCAAGTATGCAAAGTAGATTTCTCGAAGGACCACAGCCATAAAGGGCTGAAAGAAGGTTGAAGAGTGTAAATGATTCAATAGCAGTGCTGAGTTAAAGGAAAGTGAAAAGAGAAGACAGAGAGTTGGTTGCAATTGTGAAGCAGTATAATGAAGATGTAAAAACATGCACTCTATGCCCCTACCTACCTAACTCTATGGCCATAGGTTGATGAGTACTTAAATATTGACAATACCAGTTTTAAGATGTTGTAGAATTCTGATGAGGACTTCCTGGGATGAAGTAGGTCCAATCCTGAAGTAGAAATGCCTTCCAATGCCTGGTATGCCACGAGGAACAGGCAGGAGGGGGGTGGTGGAGCTATCCAACTTCTCACCTTGAGGAAAACTACGTCAAGTTGTAGAAATTCTGAGCTCAGCTCAATCCTTGGCGTAGAATGAGCCAGAAATAAGTTGATTGACGAGTATTGATTGGTTTTGAGGTAGAAAACCATGCACAAAACTCAGGTACCATGAGACACAGGCGGGAGGGGGGTGACCGTTTGGAGTGGAACCAAATCTGAAGAGAAAATACTCAAAATCTCCGTAAATCTCACCCTCAGACGTAGAAACGTTTTCTCTGAAGAAGGTCTGCGAAGAAAAGACACCGGCGGTCACTTGCTTCCTCGAAATTTCAAAAGTTAAGGTTTTAGAGGGAAAGAGGCGTTACTACTTCACTTGCTAGAATCGGAATATGGCCGCTTCCATCGTTCAGCCCCTCCACATGGAGTCTGCCGTAGAAAAGTTGGTAAGCTGCAGAATTACGGTAGATGTTGGCAAAAGTTCCATGTAGGCTAATTGGGAGGAGGTGAGCTCCAGTGCGTCAACCATGGAAGTGATGGAAGTTAGGCGTGATGTCATCAAGGAAGAATGCACCGAGTGACATGTAGAATGCAGATTTTGAGCCATCCAAGAGTGAGTGTGAATATCCGATCGTGCCATGATACACAGAGAATTTCCCTAAAATATGCGGCATGTTCATTGAAGGAAACTAGAAACTACTATTTAAACATTGCGTGCTAAATTTGGGAAACCTGTTGCTAAATTTGAAGTGAACAGCTGATTGCCACGTGAATCACCAGTTAACCTACGTGCATTTTTTACGTTAATTGGCGACACTGTCATGACGTGATAACGGGACTGGAAGCCGGCTCGGAATGATAACAGGGAAGAAATAATAATGTGTTGCGGCTCGGGGTTTCAAGCCAGTATTTCGGGAATGAAATGTTTTTACTGCGAGGAACATGCATATATGAAGTGTGAGTGCAAATGATGAACGAGTGATAGATATTATTGCATGCGAAGTAAGAATTGGAGTCGGAAATCATGACAGGTAAGCTCGTTTCGTTTCAATATATATAAATCAAAAAATCAAAACACGAGTGTGAATCGCAAAAGAGGCCTAATCTCCGTTCAAATTAGAGCTGACCGAAATACAATCGATGGTTGGTGATTTTGATTTTTTTTTCTTTTTTTTTTATTTTTTATTTTAACACAGAATGTGTTTTTGCGATGACCTACCGAAAAAAAATCGTCACGAAAAAGCGACAGAAAAAACCGTTACGCGCCTTTTATAATGATTTTCACGTGCAACCAAGCCGTTGGTAAGGAAATAGAACTCCCGCAGTGAAATTTGAGAGGGCGGGTCAATGGAGAATGCTGAAGGCGCCTGAGTGGTCACTGATCAGCTGAGTGAGCTCCAAGGCCATTTCCTCTCCTGTTGAACGCAGGAACCTGAAATTTGAGAGGCAGGGTCAAAGGAGAATGCTGAAGGCGCCTGAGTGGATTGAAAATAAAATAAATAATTGTTAGACATTTAATTTGGTCTAAAACCCTATAAATGTGCGCATCCACAAAGCAGGATATCCCTTTTATAATAACTTTTATTATAAAATCCCTTTTATTATAACTCTTCATTTTCATCTTCTTGGTTAGATGGAGCTCTTCTCTTGAAAGAAGGAAGAGAGATTCTCCTTTTTGGACGAGGTGTCATCTGTTCATACAGCATAAACTGGAGGTTCATATCAACTGAAAAGCATAGGGTTTTAAAACATTTATAGGGTTTTAGACCAAATTAAATGTCTAACAATTATTTATTTTATTATTGCCAAAGACTCCACATTTATTATTGTTGTTTTTTATTTAACGGATGTCTAGCATCGCAAAAACACATTCTGTGTTCCTATGATTTCATACAGAGTATGGAAAAAGAAATAAACCGGGGGGTGCAGGAGCCCCCCGCCGAGGCGCAAAGCGCCGAGTTTTTTTTTATTTTTTATTTATTTATTTATTTTTTTTTCTCTTCATATTGGATGGTTGGTGATTTTGTAGACGAGTGATCTATATAAAAATAATAAACCGTTGTGTAATAATTTGCAGCGTTTTTACCTCACTATAGGATTTTATAACCCACCCTCCGTTGTTGTCAGAATGTGAAACGAATCATTAACATAATAACTATCTATAGCTATTTGTTGTATTTTTCAAACCTCACAATGCGTTGCTGTTGTTACATAATATGTGCATATTACATATGTGCGTGTTACATATTAATATTAATAATTGTGTCAATTTGTAACATTATATTATAATGTTACAAATTGACACAATTATTAATATTAAGAGGTAGGCACCTAATTTCAATAAAATAGACGATTCCGGATTAATTATCTTCTACACTCACGATCATTAGTTTGTAAACAAAATATGAGAACAGTTATGCCCATAGCTCCGCTATTCGTATAGTCAATATGTTATGGAGAACATGAAAATGTTCGTTAAATCGAGAGCTTTCCAACGAGTGGTGAACGATTTTTGTGGGTTAAAAAGTGTAGAAAAGAAACAAACCTAACAACGGGGTCGTTGTAAGCGGAAATCATTATAAAGGCACTGTAACACAATTTCGTGACAGTTTTTAACATGTTTAATGTTTTAGGGCTGGGGGTCGTTCTGTGAATTCCGACACGCAAATCTGCAATGTTTTTTTTTCTTAGTTACCACGGACCGATTTCTTAGTTACCACGTTATATCGGCTCCATTTGGGGTCTAGTTGTACCAAGATGGTCACTGATCAGCTGAGTGAGCTCCAAGGCCATTTTCTCTCCCGTTGAACGCAGGAAGCTGAAATTTGAGAAGCAGGGTCAATGGAGAATGCTGAAGGTGCCTGAGTGGTCACTGATCAGCTGAGTGATCGGCAATCTAATTTCTCCCCTGCGAGGGAAAAACATTAAACATGATTTAATGTTTTTCCCTCGCAAGGGAGAAATTGAACAGTTTCTATATAGATCACTCGTCTACAAAATCACCAACCATCCAATATGAAGGGGGAAAAAAAAATCAAAAAAAATCAAAATCACCAACTATCGATTAGGTACATTTCGATCAGCTCTAATTTGAACGGAGATTAGGCCTCTTTTTACAGTTTTATATCAATTTTGTGCTATGTGCCAGGGCAAAGACATGAAAATGTCAAAAACTTATTGCATGTGGAATGAAAACTGAATTATTTAGTTTTTAGTGTCCCCTGTAAAATTTGATAAACTCGACTTACATGGTTTACCAGGTATACGGACGATTTATTCAATTCTAGAAAATTGTGGTGTTGAGGGGAGAAGGCATTTTGGTTTATTATTTTCAATGATGAACCTTTGGAATCGACCAAGAAAAAAAAATTTTAACACCCCCTCAAAATTTGATGGTTTACGTTTCAAGGTACGTAGAATCCAAAAATCGAATAAAAATTTGGCCGTCCGTCCGCCGTACGCGGCACTTTTGCCACTTAGCATTGACTGATTTTGATGAAATTTGGTATGTAGGCTCCATTTGGGGTCTAGTTGTGCCCGACCGATTTTTTTTATTTTTTATTATTATTTTTTTTTTTTTCTCTTCATGTTGGATGGTTGGTGATTTTGTAGACGAGTGATCTATATAAAAATAATAAACCGTTGTGTAATAATTTGCAGCGTTTTTTTCAACCAGTTCCCGATGTGTTTTTTTT